>ML781007.1:730328-754810 GCA_009831015.1 Picea engelmannii | reverse complement strand
TCTTATGGTTTCTTCCATAGTCTTAGGATCATCATATTGAATCTTGTCACCAATGGAAGGTGGCAGTCCACTCAGGTACCTCTGAATTTTAACAGCTTCGTCCTTGATGAATGGAACATACTTCAGTAGTTCCAAAAAATTTCTTTCATACTCATCAATGGTCATACTGCCCAACTTGAGTTCAAAGAACTCCTTCATCTTTCTGTCATAGTATCTTTTAGTCAGGTATTTCTTCTCGAAATACCTCTTAAATTCCTTCCAAGTGACCTCTTTCTCTCTAATGTGCTGCACCTGCATAAACTGATCCCACCACATGGACGCTTTTCCTTTCAGCTGGTACATTGCAATTCTTCCTTCTGCATGGGCAGAATAATTCTGCAGCTGGAAGTATTTCTTCATGCCAAGTAACCATGTCTCAACATCTTCCTCCTTTTTATGTTCTCCATCGAATGTGGGAGGCTTAATCTTGTTCATTTCTCCTTTCAATTCCTCCTTTCCAGATTTTCGATGTTTTTGGGTAGGGGATGGGCTTGAACTACTGTGTGTCTTACTGTCAGAACATCTTTGGGAGCGACTAAGATGTCGGCTACCACTCCTTGACCTACTTCTTCTCCCATGGTTTCTGCGACTCTCTGTCGTACCTGAGTCTCTTTCCTTCTCAAGTTTCTTCTCTATTCTTTCCAGACTCTTCAAAAAATTTAAGTTTAATGCACCCTGTCGGTCCCTGACTTTCATGAGCTTTCAGCTATCAGCTCGACACTCCTTGGCCTCTCTTTGCAGCCCTTCAATGATTTTCATCATATGTCCTTCCTTATCCATCTCTTTTCCATGCCCATTAGAGTTCGATCCTTCGACTCCCAGGTTAACATCCTTTCCTTCCCGTTCATCTTCTATTTCAGGGGTAAACTGCACTTTTCCCCACTCCATATTCGACGTTGATTAACTGGGGTTCTGGCCTTTGTTGAACTCTGCACACGCACTTTGTGCAATTAAATTTGAAATTTTTTCAGGCCATTAAACCTTCACAAACAATCTACAATATTTATAAACCAGTTCAAACAAAATAAAAGACATTTTGTTTTAAACAAGTTTCTTGAACTGGAAGTATTATGTATCTCTCCTATTTCTTTGCGTTTGAGGCAATTTCCAAATAGTTCTGGCACTCGTTAGTCTTCTTCACTATAATGTGCCAACGAATCGAATTGGTCGAGCCTTCGTTTTCTTGACAATTCGTCATATTTTATAACCATCGATGTTTAATAAAGTATTTCAATTTCACGAATTGTCTGAGATCAGTTCAGCTCTGTGTTTTTCGGGTGTCCGAAACTTCAATTTCTGACATTTTCGAGACTTCAAGTTTCGGGGTTTCGAGCTTTCTGATGTTGAGAGTTTCTCATCTCTCCACTTCCTCGATCACCGATGAGCTCTTTTTCATGCACTAGCCCTCCTGCTAGGGTCTTGGCCCATATGACCAGAATGATAAGACCGCAACCTTTCCTTCCTGTCGGGATTTCGAGCTTCAAAAACCCAATGCGTCTCCTTTGTGCACTAGCCTTCCTGGCTAGGCCCTGGTCCACGTGACCGCTACCATATGACCTTAGTCAAACCTCTGCATTAGAGTTTCATGGTTTTCGATGTCAAAATACAATCGTCCCCCAGACTTGCGATTCTCCGATTCCTGACGTGCCTTATCTTCAGCTAGCCCTCCTGGCTATAGCTTCCAACCAATGTGACCATCACCTTATGACCACAACCTTACCCCTCGGGGTTTCGCGTTTCGTGATTCCAAAGTGTATAAACCCCACGTCCATGGGATTCTCGATATCCCGATGGACCAAACGCCAATGAATGGCTTCATTATCGAGACTTTTCTCGATGGCGTCGATGGTTGCCATGCGTCCCCTATCTGACGGACGGTCCCGATTTCTCCGGGTTTGCCGATGCGCCTTTTGCTTTAACCCCCCGGCTATGCCGAGGTCCATGTGACCTATACCTTGTGACCGTAATCAAACCGCTCATCGGGGTTTCGGGGTTCAGAGTTTCACAACGCATGGAATCCTTGTCCCTGCGATTCCTGATTTCCCGAATCCCGATTTCCGATGGATGAATCTTCTATCGGGACTTTCCCCGATTTCTCGATTTCCCGATGCGCTATCTTGTCGTCTTAGCCTCCACCAACTAAGCCTTTAATCCATACGACCGGCCGCTATAAGACCATCGTCTTATGTCCCTTATCGGGGTTTCGGGGTTTGCGATGTCGAGCTACACATGTACTCGGAACTCCCGATCCTCCGATGTGCTTTGGCCCTCCAAGCCAAGCCCTGGCCATGTGACCACAATTTCTCGGGACCGTAGTCCTACCTCCTATTGGGGCTACGGGGTTTACGATGTCGTAAAACACTCTAACCCTAGACTCATGATCCTCCGACTCCCGACGCGTTCCTTTATGCGTTAGCCCCTGCTATGGGCTCTACACCATGTGACCGCTGACTCGTGACCCCGGCCTTTTCCCTTATCAAGGTTCGGGGTTTCGCGAATTGAAATGTGCCAAAATTCTTGACAATGGAATCCCCGATTTCCCGATGAGCTTTGACCTCCGTCCAGCTGATGGTGCTTATCTCAGTCCCGCTACGACTGACAACTGTTCTCCACCGATCGAGGTTTCGCGGGTCGCAATTTCGAAGTGCAGGAGTCACTCGTCACCGGGATCCCCGATATCCCGATGAACTCCAACCTCTGACGGGTTTGGCTCCTTGTCTAGATTTCTCCGATGGCGCAGATCTCTGCCACGCGTCCTCTAAATGAACGATCCCGATCTTGTTGGTAAATCACGGATCGCGATTCCGAGTGAAAAGAGTTCTGTGTACTTGAGAACTCTGATACGCCGATTTTCGACTCTCTTCGGATCTACTGACGCGTGTCCACCCGAGATTCACGGCTATGGTTTCTTTGGTGTTTCGAGACTCACAAGGTCTCGGTTCTCTTGACTTCCAAAACCCTGATGACTCTAATATCCCGACGTCTTTCCGGTACTTCTCCTCTACCCATGAGGACTTAAACCCTGTGCAACTTCTGTCAACTCGGACGGTTGACGGGTAATCCCATAGTGATCTTACGACTCACGATCCTCCCGAGTTTAAACTCTGGGTGTGGCTGTAACCTCCTGTGCAGTATCCAAAGGCTTTGAACCTTGTACACATTCTCCAGATCGGACGATTACAAGGGTTCGCCTTCCCTCCCGAACAGATCCTACGGTTCTAACACCATTGGTGTAGAAACCTGTCTTCCCGTGGCCATAGACCACACCAGTTGTGGTTTCATAGCACCGCTATACCTCCTGAGCTTAATAAAAAACTCGTCAAGTGTCTCCTTGACGCTTCGGAGCAAACCAGGGTCCGAAATTGGCCTTCCAGACCCAATTTTCCCTTGCATTCTCGGTCCAAAGACCGCTCCACTGGACCATCTAGGCTTAGTGTCAAAACCTTGGCTCTGATACCACTTTGTAGTGTACCTTTTTCACTACCGAGGCTTTCAAACCTCTCTTAACCAGTCTGTACATGGACTTTTACATAACTCATACTGGAATTATATAACCACATGCATTCAAGCAAAATAATACATTTAACTCAGAGTAAAACATATGAGTTACTGCTATATTCAACAAGCATTTAGCCTTATCATTTAATTCATATACACAGCAGAAAACATGATACATAAACAACTCAGTCATGCAAAACATGATCAAAGCATAATTCAGATACTTATCTTTTAACAGCTGTAGAAATCACCAACCAAGTGCAGGCCTTCCATGAACCTCCCAGCCTTAGACCACACTGTTCATTGGCTCAACAGTGGGTCACCCCCGAGCTGGGACCGAGCTCCACCCCAAGGCAAGGAATCCTAGGCTAGGCTGAGGTTACAGGGAAACAACACATAAATATCTAGAAAGGTTCTTCCCAAAGATGTCATCTTACGCCCACTACTACCAGACTCTCATTCCCCACATGCCTGTTCCACCCGGGAGTATACACCTTCACACGCACAGTCCATCGGTGCTAACCTCCTCTCTGGGTCTCGACAACAGGCTGGATCAAGAAGTCTCAGAGTCTGAAGCTGGTGCTGGACACTTTCTGGAAGAAACTGCTTCCCAGCAAACTCTTTCACCTGGAAAGAGTCGCTCACAGGCCAATAAGCCTCACAGAGTCCAGTACTGCGTGGCCACAACAACCCACGGGGAAAACAGAAAAAGGCTTCCCAAACCGGTTCAACAATCACAGGATGATCTCATGGTCGTGTTTTCAGAACAGGGACACCACGCACAGGTTAGCTCAGCTTTTCTCGAACAAACAAGGATTCTTCCACTCGAGTCCAACACAGGGTTCCTGTTCAAGAAATGCGCTCCCGGGTTTTATTAGAACCAGAAACAGACTCCACAGTTCTGGACAGGGGTGTACACAGATTCTTTAGGACAAACATAGGCTTTCTTTTCTGTATCAAAATTACACGAGGGTCTCTTGCAGACTGGCCCTTACGGCTCTGGCTCCGGGCAGTCGGGTCGACTGGAGGAGAATCCCTTCTCACGGCTCATCCCAGCCTTTTAGTGCATGCACCAGGGTTGACACTTATCACCCATGGGACTGCATGCGTTCACCAGCACGCGTTCCTCCCACCACTTGGGAAATCACGTGGCCTTCCAAAAGGACTTAGGATAAAAACATATGATGCACATGGCTTTTGAAATAATGTTAAAATATTATTTCCAGGTTTAAGACCCCCCTAGGCTTAGCCCCTAGGCTCAACACTCAACCCCTTTCCCACCTTCTGGCCCCTAGTTCCTTGCCCACTCTATGGACGCTCAATCCCCCTTCACTCATTCATCGTGGTCGGTCTGCACCTGGAAGTGTTTATATTTTATTAAATATTCTGCATACATACAAGTACAACAACAGGCTCCTGGCCTTCAAACACTTAGGCTTCCTAGCCTAACAACCACATAAGCCTTCCAGCTTATATAAAACTTGGCTCACCAGCCTATAGAACACATTTACAATTCATTGCATATATCATGACCTGTAACGGGGCTCGACCTTGGGGACACTACAATCCCTGTTTGGGTAAGACTACCAAACCTGCCGATACATTGCTGGAACCCAACCTCGCTTCAAGCAGTAGGAAATGGACTGGGGCGCTACATTGATCGAGCAGAGGCTAGAGACCAGTACTCCTGCGCACGAATTTGTGTGGAAGTCGACCTGGAGGTAGGTATGCCAGAGGCAATCAAGATAAAAGTTGGGGATTGGCACCACTTCCAAAAGATGGACTATGAACAGCTCTCGTTCAAGTGCAGAGGCTATCATGAATACGGCCACTTCCAAAGGAACTGCCCAAAGAACCCAGCTACAGAGAAAACAGGGGACGAAGGCTGGCAACAGGCCCGGAAGGGGAAATCTAAATCGAAAGGACCAAGGAACGAAAATTCAGCTCCAACGCAAGCCAAACCTCAGGAAACAAAGAAACTGAGAACAACTTCAGTATTTTGGCAAAAGAAGTCGATGGAGAGAATCCAAATCCAAGTAAACATGTTCAAGAGGAAGGGGCAAAAGGCAACCAAAACCCTGAAGACAAAGGGAACCCATCAGCAGAAGAAGAAGGGGCGCAAAACAACTCCCCCCAAAGACTGGAGGGTAGTCAGAACACAGAAGAAGGGGAGGTCTCCACAGGTAGTGACTCAGAAGATGCAAACGAGACTTGGGTTACTCCAAAGAAAACAGGAAGAGGCAGGAAAACAAAAAAAGCTGAAAGAGACCAAGAAACCTACAAAGACGTCCTGAAAGGGTCACAGCCCACCATCAAGCAGTTGATTAATGTTCGACATACGAGAAAGCAAGCCAAAGCCTCCCAAGGAGGCCATTCCTCCCCTTAAGGTTTTTAATGATTCTAACCTCCTGGAACTGTAGGGGAATGGGTAGCAAAAGGAAAGAAGAAGCACTTAGAGATATAATCAAAGCCTCAAAGGCAAACATCCTCCTTCTCTAGGAGACCAAGATGAGCCAGCAAGGCTCACTAAAAATATCATTGAACGTTTGGAAAGGCAGACAAGGAATAGCTGTTAACACCAGAGGTGCCTCAGGAGGACTCTGTACTCTGTGGAACGCCTCCAAAATAGATCTGATCAACTCTGACACATGCATGCATTGGATTCACACCAAACTCCTCCACAAAGACTCGGCTTACTAGGTAAGCATCTTTAATATCTATGTGCCGCAACATTTAAGGGGAAAAAAAACATTGCTGGGAGTCCCTTCAAGACTACCTACAACAAAACGATCTCAACAATATCATTTTCAGTGGGGATTTGAATGTAACCTTAGCTCAAGAGGAAAAAAGAGGGGGTTCCATAGTTAGAGATCCAGCTAGAGAATGGGTGGAAGATCTAGCCTCAGCCTACGACCTGCTAGACATCAAGCCTGATAAAGGACTTTACATGTGGACAAATAAGAGAATCGGTCCTGGGCACATAGCGGCCAGATTGGACAGATTTCTAGTCCAAAGCTCCCTTATGTTACTAGGACTCACAGCAAAAGCAGAGATCCTGCCCCACAGTGTATCAGACCACAAGCCCATTCAGATAGAAATTAAAAAAGACCAAGTCAGAGGACCCATCCCTTTCAGATTTAATCCGACTTGGATCCAAGACAAAGACTTTCTCTCTCTAATTTCCAAAACGTGGATCAACGCTATTAAAGGCTCAGCCTTTTATGTTTGGGAGGAAAAATTGAGAAGATTAAAAAGAGCCCTTAAACAATGGGCAAAGAGCCAACCAAATCCAATAGCCATGCGCATAGCAGCCCAAATGCAGCTCGAGAGCCACCAGCTAGAAATGGAACACCAAGAGATCACGCAAGAAGCCCTGCAATGTGAAGACAGCCTTCAAAGACAATGGCACAAAGCCTGCAGAGAGGAGGAAAGCTACTGGAGGCAAAAATCAAGAAGTCTTTGGCTAAAAGAAGGAGACAAAAACACAAGCTATTTCCACAAGCAAGCGGAGGCAAGGAAACAATACAAAGCAGTTACAGAAATACAAGTCCAAAATAAAACAATTGCAGATCCAGAGGGCATAAAACAAGCAGCCTTTGAAGCATTTGAGACGCTCTACACAGAACCACAAGGGACAGAAACAGACCCGCAGATGTACCCTCTCACCATTATCCCYGGTCTCATAAATGAGGATGTCAACARCAWGCTGACCARGGAGGTAACGCAGCAAGAGATAAAGGAGGCCCTRGACCAAATGAACCCAGACAAGGYCCCTRGGYCGGATGGGTYCACTRCCAGATTCTATCAGCAATGTTGGGATATAATAAAAAAGGATCTAACCAAAATGATCAAGAAATCACAGCAGTGCAGCAAGCTAGGTGGAGGCACCAACTCGTCCTTCCTGGCACTCATCCCTAAGGAGAAAGGAGCAATCTCCTTCAATCGATTCAGGCTAATCTCCCTTTGCAACACAAGCTATAAAATTCTCACCAAAGTTATAGCCAATCGTCTCAAGCCAATCCTCCCTTTCATTGTGCCGGAAAATCAAGGAGGCTTCGTCAAAGGTAGGCATATTGCCGATAACATCATCCTGGTTCAAGAGGCCCTTCACTCAAGCATATGAAGGAGAGACAAAGGTATGATCATCAAACTGGATCTCGCTAATGCCTTTGATAGAGTTAGACACAAATTCCTATTTGAAGTAATGAGAAAGTTTGGTTTTGATTCGACCTTTGTAAATTGGATAAAAGCTTGTATAAGATCACCATGGATAGCTCTGCTGGTGAATGGGAAAGTAACAAAATTCTTCCAAGCTTCCAGGGGTTTAAGACAAGGGTGCCCCCTTTCGCCCCTTCTCTATGCAATCCAAGCTTCAGTCCTAAGCTATCAGCTGGAAAATTCCCAAGTTCATAAAAACCTCCGGGGACTAAGAATCATGCAAGGGGTGAAAGAAATAAACCATGCACAATTTGCAGATGATACTCTGCTGTTGGGGGGAGCAAGTCCAATAATAGCGAAAAAGTTTAAGGAAGAACTGGATGCTTACGCTGCAGTCTCCGGAAGTGAAATAAGCCAGGCCAAAAGTAAAATATATGGCTGGAATATCACGCCAAATGAGATGCTTGGAATCACAAGAGTTTTGGGGATGGAAGGGCTCACTAATTGGGAGGCCTTTAAATACATGAGAATCCCCATTTTTAAATCTTCTCCAAGAGTCTCTCACTGGAACCAGCTGATAGACAAATTAAAAAGTAAATTTTCCTCCTGGGGGGCGAATTGGTTAAATTTAGCAGGGAAGGCAGTTCTGATTAAATCCATGGTGACCAGCATCCCCATCTATCAGAGCTCGCTATTATTATCCCTTGCCACCGTCATTCAAAAAATTGAAGCACTACAAAGGCGCTTCTTGTGGGAAGGAGGAAAGCAGGCGCGAAGGAAATTGCATTTGATAAGCTGGGAAAAAACCTCAAAGCCTTTGTTGGAAGGGGGACTTAACTTTAAAAAAACCCAAGCTCAAAATCTGGCTTTGGGGGAAAAGTTACTTTGGAGGATGGTCACTGGAAAACCAGCTTGGAGAAAACTAGCGCTTTGGAGAAAACATTTTAGGGGGCCCAAGGACCGAAGCTTAGAGTTTCCTTGCAAAGAATCGAAAGGCTCCCCTATCTTCACTCTCTGCAAAAAGGCTCTACCACATTTCATTCCTCACCTCACTTGGGTGCCAAGAAACGAAAAGAAAATCAAAATCTGGCAAGGCTCAATTTTGGGAGAACCCCCCCTAGAGCTGCGACAGGATCTTCATCGCCTCAAAGACTGGATGGACAGTCAAAACATTGTTACTCTCTTTGACATCTCAATCTGGGGGGAGGACAAGCTTCAGACTTGGCAAGGGTGGGAAGTACCCAACAGACCTGCTGATCTAGAAAAGGATTGGAGCACCCTTCAAAGCTGCCTTCAAGGGAAGGCCCCATTAAAAAAGAAAGGTAAAGACGAGAGAGGCTGGGGGGGAAGTGCAAAGGCCTACACCACACCAGAGGGATACCAACTCTTCACTAGCGTCCCCATTGCCCTGCCTAATCCGGCAATATGGAAAGCAATCTGGCAGTCCAATTCCATCCCAAAAATATACCTTTTCATTTGGACACTGGCGCACAAGAGCATACAAACAGGGGAGAACCTCAAAAGACGTGGTTGGGAAGGTCCCTACAGGTGTCCCTTATGTTTATGTGCTGAAGAAACCGCAGATCATCTCCTCCTCAACTGTGTTTTTTCCAAAGAAGTCTGGAAGCTAGCATCTGGAACCCAAAGTGCCCTCAACCTCCCCTCTAATATACGAAGTCTCCTCCTCCAGTGGGACTCCTACCCTTTCGCTGTAAAGAAAAGAAATCAAGCCTTCACGATGTGGAAAGTACTTCCAAAGTTTATCTTGTGGAACCTTTGGCTAGAAAGGAACAATAGACTCTTCAGAGATAACCAAAGAACCGCAGCCATGGTCGCCACCAAAATTCACGCTCTATTTGGTGAATCTGCCCCCTATCTTTGCAATTCAAATAAGAACCCCCCACTGGATGCTTTAGAGGAACTTTGGCTAAGCCAGTTCAAGATCCAAGGTCATATGGGAGGGAAAGCCAGCAATCTAATCCAAGAATATTGGGAGATCAGGAAAGACAAATCGGCGTTTGCCGAATGGAAAAGAAAAAGAAACACCCCAATCCTATTCTTTGACGGGGCCTCGAAAGGAAATCCAGGTCAAGCTGGAGGTGGGGGAATAATTGAAAATCCCATTGAGGCTACAACAATTCATTTCGCTTTGGGCTTAGGAACTGAGTGCAACAACAGAGATGAAGCCATGGCTCTCTGGCAAGGGCTAATCCAAGCAAAAAATCACAGGATCTCGGACTTGACAATAATCGACGACTCAAGAGTGATTATACATGCCATAATTCGCCGCTCTAAGACTCAAAGTGCAATTCTCAATAAACTTCTTGACAAGATCCAACTCCTTCTAAGGAACTTCAAGTCGTATAAACTATTTCATGTGTTGAGGGACTTGAATGGGGAGGCGGACGAGGAAGCCAATAGAGGTACTCTTCTGGAGCCAGGGGTATTGAAACTGAACGAAATGGAAGTTAGAGTGGCACTCCCTTGAATTATGACCTGCCCTCCCTATCACAGTCAAATGCAAGCTAAGTCAGCAGTCAGGAAATCGGGGGAATCGATGGGACCAGGACGCGTCAAAAATTTTGGTTGGACAGAAGGGACAGATCAATATCATGAGAAGGAGAGTCGCAGATATGGTGGAGACAGGGAATCTACGTGACCATCCTTCCCAAATCCTGCAAATCGAAGGGAAATGATGAGAATGAGTGTAGAAGGAGTTAAAAAAGAGGGCGAACCCCTAGTCTCATATCATTACCAAGGCACGTTTGCAGTTTGTCTAGAGCAGCGAGGTCATGAAGTCTCCAGCAGAAAAGAGCAAGGCACAAGCAGAAAGAGGATGCGTTTAAGAATGGCATCAGGTTCGACCAACAAACCAAGCACGGAAGAAAGGCTCAAGGAGATGGATAAAACGTTGGCAAATCTGAAGCAGTTGCTCCAGTATCAGTTGGATTTTCTGGAAAATTTGGATACAGAAGCGGGAAGAAGAATGGAGAAACTGGAGGAGGATATCACTACTACAAAGCTCGGGTTTACAGAGGAGCTGGATAAGCTACACAGGGAGCTAAAGAACCCTCAACAGGAATTTGAAGAACGAATAGATCAACTGGAAGAAAAGATGGCTAAGCTAAACAACGACTGGAAGTAGGAGCCCATGAACTAATCAAGCTCACTAGTAGTCTGTTAGCAAGATCTCTCTTCGGCAAAATGACATTTTGTATAGAAGCCATTGTTGTAAATAACTCTGTACCTGGTGAAGGTTTACAGAAGCTTAGATCAGGATTAAAGTCTATAGCAATAGATCTAGAAGGGATTTTCAAAAAGACAGGCACGAAGAAATTCGGGGCCTATTTTGTAACTGAATTTGTGGCGAGTCCACCCCTTTTTTAATACAAGCTCTATAACCGTTTTCGTAAAAAAAAAAAAAAAACATAGTTATCAACTTAAGGAGAACTCTACAAAGTTCTCTTTATTTGGGGGTTCAACTTTTTACCCTGTTTTTAAAAATGGTGTTATCGGTAGCACCCTCTCTCTGTTTTTAGGTGGTTTTTTCGATATTTTAATTTTTTCGATCCACAATATTTCTACATTATTTTTTAAATGTTTATTTTTCATCTATTTTCAAAATTTTATAATTTTTTTTTTTTTTAATTCAACGGTGTTTTTAGTAGTTTTTCCATGCTTCTTTCAATCTTAAAAATATTTTTTACCATTTACTTTTTTGAAGTTATGATTTTTCATATAATTGTGTCTTCTTAATTAATTTATTGTTCCGTATTTTTAAAATATAGTGGAAAACATCATTTTTAACACATTATTTACCTTTACTTCAATAGATAGAAAACAATTGTAGTTAAATGACACCATTTCTGAATATTTAGCAAAAAAATATACATTTTATAGTCATATATAATAAAAAACTATACATTTTGATACCTATTCCTTTGAAATAACATGTCAAATAAAGCATTTTCATGGACATAATTGAACAAAAAAAAGTCAAAAAAAAAAAAAAAAAAAATCATTTTCTTTCATATTTTTATACATTTGAAATTAAAAATGACAACATTTAATAAAATTTTCCAAAGTATATTGAGTCACATACAAATAAAATGAAAAATAAAACAATAAAAAGATTCGTCACAAAACAACAATAGATACATCTTCATTCTTATTTTAAAATTTGAAAGTCAAAACATTACAGTTATAGCTCATCAAAAATTTGCAAAATTGAGCATCGTCTTCAAGGGCATCTTAAAACTAATCAACAATATCATATATCCCAAATTCATCATTCTCAGTAGACACATTATCATCTTCTTCGACATCATTTTGTGCTTCCGTTATGTCATTTTGTTCTTCCAATGACTCTTTGATATCCGCAAATTCTCCAAAGTGATCATTTCCAATCATTCATCTTAATAATGGTACTTGAGGTTCCTTTGACATTTTTTCCACCTTTTATTCACTAAAATCTCCTTTCCTCAAGCCAACATCTTGCATTTCATCTAGAAGAGATGGAATAGCATTAATTCTTTGTTAAATAAAACTACACTGCTTTGGGTCACTTTCAATGGCTATACAATTCCTTCATTTCTATAAGAAACACGCTAATGTTGTACCTAATCACCAAATACAAAATAAATAATGAAGTTAAATACTGTAAAAATACATAAATTAAAAATAATATAAGATTGAAGTAAATATTAGATTATAATTCTTACCTAAACTCGAGAACAAATCCAAAACCCAATCTCCTTCATTTGAAAATGTATCTATAAGATAATTAATTAATGCTTGTGGTTTTTTATAAATGTTAACCATCTCTCTTTCAAATCCTTTTCCTCATATGTTAGTTTTCTAACCACAACATGGTATACCAATACACTACTAGGAGTCTCTCCATCATTTGCATTGACAATAATATAATTATAAGAATAATCTTTTGTCTAGGTTGCAAGATGTATACTCTCAAAATCACGCTTAAATGTTTCTTTATTCGAGCTATGAATATTAGGCTTGTGTATGTAACATAAATAAACGCAAATTCAATTAACTTGCGAATTAATAAAATTGTTTTCTAATCTTAATTGCTAAACATACACTTTCAATATCTTACCAAATAAGCAACATTCTTGTCTTTTCTTTTCCCTTGAAGCTTGATTGTATTAATCCTTGTTGTGTGTCTAAATTAAGTACCATAAATCTCCAAAATGGTGACGTTATGAGTTTCATAAATCCCATAACCACTTTATTGAAAGCTTGGTAAGTATAAGGCTCAATATCATATCCAATGTTTTGAATATTATAACCATGAAGGATATCAACAATAATTAGGGAGTATTATTTTTTAGTAACAATTTTTGCAAGTTGTTCACAATCACCTAATATCACTTTATATTGAATAGTTTCAAGTCCATTCCAAATGTAGTGATCAAGGGTGTCATCAAGTTCAATAGTTTGAACATGTCTCATTTTTTCTCTTTCAAACTTGGCTTTTTGAATAAAACTTTTGAAAGTTTCAGGTACTCCATTTGCATTCTTCTTTGACATCTTTAATGAAACAAACAAACATATAGTTATATATCTATATCTATTAAAATATAAATAAATTAACTTACAAATGAATAATATGAATGTGATAAATCAACATACCTTTTTTAATGCAACAAAAAATTGTTTCAATGTTGTTGTAAAGCTTGAATCTGGATAGTTGAGTTTAACATCATCCCAGCTTTTTTCATTCAACATCTTGACCATTTCCTCTTGTATTCTCATATACACCTTGTGACTAAATAAACAAATAAATGTTATAATGATATATATAATAAAATACTTATAACATTGATATGTTAAACTAAAAAAAAATAATTTTCTTGTCCTAACATAAATAAAAATAACTCAACAAACTTACTTTTTATATTCATCACACTTTTATTCCATTGAAAATTCTCTYGACCTTACATGTGATAATATAGATATGATAAGTTTATCATCCTTCAATCCTTGGATTGTTCTCCAAGGTGTTATAGTCATATCATTTGGAAGATTTTTTATTTTAAGACATGTCTTAYTTGTGGCACATATCAATGGTTTAACCTTATTAACTCTATGATTGTTTATACTAATATTTTCCCATAGGGTGAAGATCCCATCTATCGATTCCCATACCTATCAAGTTCTAAATCCCAATTGAAAATAACTATCCACAACTCTAAATACATCACTTCCTTTGTGATTTTTTTCTTTTGTATTTTCATCATCAAGTGAGAATCCTATTTCCATACAACATTGTTTCTGAAACTGGGCATCAACATTTGATCTCTCCCCACAACATATTTCGAAAAACTCATTATGGATAAATCTCACCCTTTGAATGAAATTCAAGGAAATTTTGTACTCATTGTCTGTGTTATGATCCCATGCCAATAACTTTGCTTCTAAATCTGTTAAACCAACATAAATTATGCAATTGACTGTCTCAAAAAGAGGATTATTGGGATATTCTTGCATCAATTCTCTTCTAGCCTCTGCAGAATGATTTCCTCCAATCACATAATATTTGTAGTCTAAACATTTTGATCTATCAAATTTTTTTCTCGTAGGAACTTCCATTGGGTCAACAAGAACTAGGTAGTCAACCACATGTGCATATGGATTGTACCTAATCAATGCTTTCAAATTGTGAATATGCAAGTGATGCGGTTTTCTAATTTGATATTTTTATTACCCTTCTATGAATTTATAAAGTTGTTTCACATTCAATTGAAATGTGTGGCCATCATCAACTAAGTTCGTCGTCCTCAATCTCTTTCGAATGACATTTTGTGTTGTTTTCATAATACCATCTTCTAGATCAACACATGGCGTTATTATTTCTCTGCTACCTTTAGGACTTTCACTATAATACTTAGAGATAATGATGGCTTTTTGAACATCATCAACAACATTTTCTTTCTTCCTCTTATGATTTAAATGGGTTTCATCTAAATAAACGATTTCTTCATAATCAATAGGAATGGACTCATCATCGACCATCACTCTTTTGTGTTTATCTTGTTTACTCTTTTTGCGAGAAGGAGCGATGACCTCATTGGGACTAATCTCAACAAAATCTTCATTTGTAGTTTCCTCATTTTCAAATGTAACCCTTTTAGGATTTATAGAATAAAGACTTTTCTTTCTTCTTTCATGTACTTCTCTGTCTACTCTTGCAACTTCAACCTTTGTTACTTTATGTTTCTTTTTTCTTCATTCTCGTGTCTTTTCAATATGAAAAGCATTGATGAAATCCATTATATTATTCTCTATAGAGTAAATCCCCACTAACATATGTGAAAGTCGTTCAACAAAATCCTGTAAAAATAAAATATAACACTTTCATGTTAAATAAAATTAAAAAATTACCATGATACTAAAAATAATAAACGACACACAAAAAAAAAACTCACATTGTCTTTCTCAATGTCATTAATGATGGATGCACATAATTCTGAAAAACATTCATTCTTGTTATAATTGTTCAATTTGAAACAATATCTAATCTTGATATAAGTTCTGCCTTGTTTGACGAGTGCATAAACAATATATGTGGCTAGCACCAAACATATATCTCATAACAAGCCAAGTGCGTGATAATTTCCTTGCACATGTTCTAATTCGACACAATACAAATATATATAATCTTCATTGTTGCCTTGCTTGTCTTTAACAAACCAAGAATATTCTAGTTTGTTTTTGTAACATCCCCTCCGTTACGTCTACATTTATATATATATATATATATATATATATATATATATAAACCAACTGTTAGTACAAGAGACATGCGTCACAACATAAATTAATGATCACAAATCAATCTCATTATAATCAACTGGAAGCAACATCACTAATTATTTAACAACCATATCACATGAAGATATCAATGATAACTACCCACTCATCCTACCCTGCAAGGTTAGGACCTCCAAGAGACATAATCAACGCTCAAGTCTAGGATTCATCCGATTGATTTTGACAATTTAAGGTCTCAGGACTGTCGACTGTTCTGAGGAACAAGGAGGTATCTAATTCCCCTAATGTAACGACTTTCAAAGGATCTGAACAAAAATAAGTAACGATTATAAGAGTGACACCATTAATATTCGAAACATAAAATACCCAAATTTTATGCAATAACAATCAATATACTAAGAACTATCAAGCCTAGTGTATACATTGGTAATCCAAAAATGGATGTAACTTGACGATCATGTAGAACACCAAGTTTAACTATCTAAGAATGTGCAATCTTGCGCACAACCTAAAGAATCTTGTGCGCAAGTGGTCATCAAACTTTTATAATATCTACAAGCGCATTTACCCTAGTTAAGTGGGTGTAAGATTTTTTTCTTTCAAAACATTGACTAAATCTTTTCCTTCTCTTTCGTTAATAACTATTAAAATAGTATGTTCAGACTGTAAAGTTAATATAATTAATTTTTAGAATCACTATCTATTATCTATTACATGATATAATATTAATACCACTTCTTCAATTTAACTAAAATTGTTAAATTTATTACTTCTTACACCATAGTTATAAATAAGTTATGCTTGAAAGAAACCAGAAATAAGAATACATCTCAACTAACTTAAAAGAAACAAGTTCAAGTTTAGGACTACACACAATACATTTATGTATGTCTAAGATAAGAATAAAATAGTGTTAAATATCCTTTTTGGGAGATAAGATTTAGTTTTTCCCTTAAAATTAAGCCATTTACAACTATCATACACTTATACAAGAATTAATAAAGGAGTTAGCTCTCAGCTAACTAAAAGGAAGTCAAGTTAAGTTAAAGATGATTCTCAACACAATTATGCATAAGTTAAGTCAAGTTAAAGATGATTCTCAACACAATTACGCATGTTTAAAGATAAATATTTAAAATTCATCACATACTTTTGAAAGATAAGTCTAAGTTTTACATTTTAGACTAAGTCGTTTACAATTTTCATGCATTATGTAAGAATAAAATAATGGAGTTAGTTCTCAACTAACTTTAACGAAATCAAGTTAAATTAAGGATTACTCACCTCACAAGTAAGCATGTTAAATATAGGTTTTAATTATAGAATTTAAATTATCAAAATGTTTTTGGGAGAAGTTCAAGTTTGACCTTTGATTCAATCTTTTACAACTGTTGTTCTATTTAAAATACTGCATTGATTTTTCTTCACCAATGAATTTTGTTCACCCCAGATAACACCCTTTAAAAATTCAAGGAATTTTGTTCCCTATTTTATTGCGCAGGTGAGTGCGCTAACAATTAAGGGAATTTCTCACAAATAAGAAAAATCAAACCCCCTTCGCTCAACAATTGTTTTACAAAATTGAAGGAAGAAACAAAAATTGGGTTAAATATTCAAGTGACAGCGAATCAAAAAGGGGTAGGGTCTTTAGTTTTCTTAACGCCATCCACACAGATCATACATGTTTGAAAATAGAAAAATTAACTACCCCACTCAGTTCATAGCAACCAATAACTACACAGTACATTGAGAAGAACTAACACATTATTTAAATACTCTTTCCTCACAAAACGCATCAATTTGAAGCTAGAATAGCTACTATGAATTCAATCCCAAAAGAGCAGGTAATTACACAGTGAATTCCTTTCAAAGGTTTCCTATTTCGTTGTAGTTGTTTGAATTTTGATCATCAAGGTAAGCATTTAATGAGCAGATCTAATAGTGGTCGAAGGAATGTGCATTCTGGTTACAATATATAGCAGCATATTCAATAAAGAGAATCCAATGGATTATAAAGAAGTACAACAAATAAAACTTCCAGACATTTAGATAAAAATTGAATGGTGACAGAGCTAGAAAATCCCGTTCCATATTCACAACCATCAATAAACTTGCAAAATTTCGATATCAAAGTTTTAACACAGTTACGGAAAAATTAAAAACGCTAAATATATAATCCAATCTTATTACAATTCAGCTTAAATGAAAACACTGTCACCAACGAAGCTGGGCTTGGAGTTGTTCTTCGACAACTGGCAATCCTTCTGTCCTTCCACTTGCTAATCACAAAGACCTCACGGGTACCTCCCAACCAACGCTAGGGGTACTCTTCTTCTTTCTTATCCCCCCAAGCCACAAAGGGGCCACGAACACAAAACCAAATACACTCTAGCTTCAAGCTTGCCTCGCAAGGTAAGCCACCACTCTATCTCAAGCTGGGTATCCCAACTCTCACAAGTAAAAACAATAAAAAATAATTCAACATCATAACTTTACCGATAACCAGTGTGATCCCTTTCCCATCTTGACCATTTGCTTTATAGGAATTTCCTCACGGACACATCCCCACTTGCACAATTAATTTGTTTTTTTAATTAATCAATTTAGAATTATTCCTTCTCACACTTGTCACCCTCTTCCCATGCTGCACACGTAAACCCATATTTTATTTTAATTAATAGTTAATTTCCCTCACATTTCCCAAATGCACTCCTTAAATCACTCCTAGTTGTCTCTTTACTCCCCACATTCCCATTTAATGACTGATGCCTTACTAAATTTGAGTTGAGTTAAAATATGAGTCTTCTTCTAGTTAGACTAGTGTTAACTAAACTCTAGATATCTTTCTATGCATACACAATCTTTCATATTTATTTCTTTCTTATTTAAAAAACCCCCTTTTTATATTTTCTTGCACACATGTGCCTTATATCAAATCTTTAAATATATTTCACCTTTTCTTAATTCTTAACTTGATTTACTTCATTCATTTTTAATTTAATTTTTAATTTATTTAGTCTCCTTACAAGAACTTAGATTTAGGCTTAATTTTTGAATAGGCTTAGACTTTCACTTGAGATTTACAATTAATAATTTCAATCCTTAATTAATTAATTAAATCTGGTAGTGCTTAAAGATTTTTCAAGGTTTAATTATTCGCTCAAGGTTTTCTAGGCCACCTAGATTCATTGACTCAAGTGTTACTTACGTGACGTTCCCTTCAAGACGCAACTCCGTGCTCCAAGGGTGCCACTCGCCTTTTGACTGGTTTTGGTAGTTTTCTAACCCTTGGAGTCAACACTCCATTGGAGTGACCTTGTGAGAGACTAAGGGCTTCTAAGGAATAAAGACTCTGCCGTATTGCGCACCCCTTAGAATCTTTGTGAGCGAATGTCTCAGTCTGCCCTCATGACATCGCAGACCTCTCGAACTAGGTAATCATTAACCTACAATTTGAGCCACATCGAGAGTGCTAGTAGGTTGTAACAGGGATGATGCCAGATCTCTCCCTCAATATCTGGTTTCTGTGCATGGACCCTTTACTCCTTATGTGAGTCATATTAGCAAGCATTCATTAGCCTGCATCCATCAACGAAACAATGTCAATAATCCATATACAAAATCATACTATAATCGATCATATGTCACATATACACAAATGAAATACTCAAACCAATACAATCCACTCCCTGACTCAATCTGGAGTCCAAGGAGGTCCATTGATTCCATCGGCATCCACAATCTGTCAATTGTCCTGCACACTCAGGTAAAACTCGTCAATAGCATCTGTTAATACATATATATCAAATAACATTAAATCACAACCATCAACATCATCATAAAAATCCATAAGAGAAACAAATAACCATGTACTATAATTGGATCACCTGCATGCAAGCGTCCTCAAAGAATAAGTCGATAACATGTGTTTGCAAGAGCGGGATGTTACAATTTTCACCTTCCATAGATTTCCACTCTCTAACATTCTTCATTTTCCTTGACAACTCAGGTGTTATGCTATCAATTTGTTTCCTAGCATTCATGGAGGTACCAGTTGCAATTTTGGATGCCATTATTGCAGGTTGTGATCCAAATATATTCATAGATAATCTATTTTGTGCCATTTTCCCTATAGGATAAAAAAAAATTAGGCCTTTTGCATTATAATAAACTAAAAAAAAAACATTGAATATAAGAACTAATTTAAAAAAAAAAAATTAATTTTTTTTTACCCATGGAGTTATTAGGCCAATGTCAGGACCAAGCCTTGGTGTTCGGGGGCTAAGACGATGCCTGACATCGCCCCAACCCCCACGGCCAAGCCCCAGAACTTGGTCATCATCGCCCCAACCCCCCCATGGCCAAGGCACGACCCCATGGCCCTTTGCCTTGGCCGTGGGGGGGCTGGGGCAATGCCCGGTATAGCCCCAGCCCCCACGATCAAGCCCCAGGCATCGCCTAGTAACCACCATGGGCCAAAACTGAACAAAATTAAGTAAAAAACAATAAAAAAACTAATGTTTTACAAAACTATACCTAAATTTGTCTTTTTTTCAAAAAATCTTAAGAATTTTGTTAAAATTTATTTGAAAGAATTTTCAATTTTTTAAAAAAGTTGTGATTTAAAAAAAAAAAAATTGAAATCATCTAAAAAAATTCAGGGTTTTTATAATTTTTGCATGAAAAATTCTTATGTGATTCAAAGATGATTTTATAATTGTTGTTTTGGTAAATGGTAAGAATTTAAAAAATAACTAACCTTTGAAATGCTAGATTCTCCTCAAATGTATTTTCGATGTTTCTCCCTTATAGCTTGCTCCAAATCCTTTAATGAACACTGTCCAAGATTTCACACAATGTAAAAAGACAAAACAAGACTGTGTATATATAACACATATGATATAAATTAATATTAGTATACTGAATGTGGGATAAATAAAAAAGAAGAAGATTGTCTACATATATACCTAAAATTATATTGATCATCACTATATTTAATGAATGTGGGATAAATAAACAAACATGAGAAATATTATAATTAACAAGTATTTAATGAATGTGGGATAAACAAACAAACATGAGAAATATTATAATTAACAAGTAAATAATGAATTCAAAGAGTGAAAGTTGTTTTTAAATTTTAAGGGAAAGTAATAAAGGAAAAAAATGGGGGGGGGGGATTTTGGAGGGAATATTTTGAGGAGAAATTTTAGAGGGAATATTTTGGGAGGAAAATTTTGGGGGGATTTTTGGGGAATATTTGGGGGCGGAAATTTTGTAGGGAACGTTTTTTTGGGAGGGGGAATTTTAGAGGTAAAAGATCATTATGGAATTTATAAGAATGTCATTGAGAGGGTGAGCATTTGTATCATTCTATGTTTTTAGTGAGAAGTGATAGCTTCGTCAGATAAAGAAGATTTTATTTCTGAGACATCAACAAATTGTTCGCATACCTCTTATGTTGGGACTAGAAAATGAGATGAGAATGTTTGTAATGCAAATGAGACGTCGTATTTTTCAGCTAATAAGAAGTTTGATCATAGTGCAAGCAATGTTATTCAGCATGTTCCTCTGGAAAGTCCTAAATCAAAAGACTTTTTAGGCACTGATGATGAAGAGGAGGAATACGATGGTGATCAAATCTATTCAACAGTTTAATAGTAATGAAAATAATCAAAATGTAGGTTGAAGTGGAGACTATGATCAACGTTTAAATGATTGAGATGCAAATTTTCCTCCAAGTGAGGAGTTTCAAGGTACCGGTGAAGATTTCCAAAGAACCAATGAATATGATGAAGAATTTCCCTCAAGTGGAAATTTTAAAAGTGGTGAATATGATTATGACAATGGTGGACACTCTTTCCCGAGTGAGGAATTTAAAGACAACAATGTTGGTGATGATGAATTTCCTCCAAGTGAGGATTTTGAAGGTACTGATGAAGATTTTCCTCCAAGTGAGTATTTTCAAGGCATGAATGAGGATGATGAAAAATTCCCCCCAAGTGGGGATTTTAAAAGTAGTGATGACGATTATGGAAAGTGTGGAAAATCTTTCCCGAATGAGGAATTTAAAGGAAGTAATGTTGGTGATGATGATTTTCCTCCAAGTGAGTATTTTCAAGGTATCGATGAGGATGATGAAGATTTTCCTCCAAGTGAGGATTTTCAAGCCAGTAATGAGGATAATGAAGAACTTCCCTCAAGTGGGGATTTTCAAAGTAGTGAAGATGATTATGCTATTGGTGGACACTCTTTTTCGAGTGATAAATAAAAGACAACAATGTTGATGATGATTTCCTCCAAGTGAGGATTTTCAAGATACTGATGAAGATTTTCAAGGCACTAAGAATGATGATGAAAAATTTCCCTCAAGTGGGGATTTTGAAAGCACTGAAGATGATTATGTCAATGGTGGACACAATGTTGATGATGATTTTCCTCCAAAGGAGGATTTTCAAGGTACCGGTGACGATGATGGAAAATTTTCTCCAAGTGAGAATCTTAATGGCATTGATAGTCTTATGAGTGATGATGATTTTCCTTCAAATGAATATTCTCTTGTTCAGTCTCCTGGCAATGTTTTGCTTGATATTCCTTTTGGTGATGAGGAAAATCCTTCTAGTGAGGATGATGAAAGAGTGGAGACATTACAAAGAAACATTGTATCTAGGACCATGACTAGACTTTTTTATATCAATCCAAATCATTCTAGTTATACAAGGTCTATAAAAGAATTTCTCACTAAATCAATTTCCATAAGTGAATTGATTTCAAGTTAATGTTGTCAAAAGAATTGTTTGAAAAGCATGGACTACATGTATTCCTTGAATAAAAGGAAGACATATTTGTCAATGAATAAGGACATGCAAAATTCATATTTGATGGGGTGCATGATATCCACCAAGACAGGATATGATTATTGCATTGGGAATATTTTACTTTGCAGAAAGGATTTAAAAAAGATTCACTCAATTGGTAATCTTCATATATCAAGAATCAATACAAGGTTGAGAAAAAATCCTTCATTTTATTCAAAGGTACATCATGGACAAGAGAGTGGGCCATTGAGAAACACTACATTGTCATGGATGCGTGATTTATTTTCCAAACATGGAGAGTGTATGCAAGATAGAGACACAATACACATTCCAAATAATTTCTCAAGGAGGGAAATCTACAACTTGTACAAAGGATATGTTGAAGGTGTTGAAGGAAATGGTAATTTTATTACATATGCATATTTTACAAGAATATGGAAGAAACAATTCAACAATGTCCATATTCCTAAGAAGTCAAGGATGGGGATTTGCAGTATATGTGTTACTCTTAAATCAAGAAGAGATAAATATGAAGGGACAGAAAGATGTATGTATTTACTATTTTATTTTTTATTTTTTATAAATTGGATAGTTATCAACTATGAAAACATATGATCAATATTTTCATTTTATGTGTGTAGATTCCATAGTCAAAATACTTCAAGAACACAGAAATCAACAATCAAGTGAAAGGAAAAAGTTGTACAAAAATGAGAAGAAGTGTTATGATGCTCTAAACAAATATTTAGGTATGATAATTGATGGCATGGACAAAAAGAAAACACTTCTACCACATTTTTTCTGTACACCAAAAAATTTACAGGAAGAGAATTTCGTTCAATTTCACTTGGTTGGTTGTATGATTTTCAATGGAAAAATGTGTCCAATGGTTTACTTCACAGCTCCAAATATTCATAATGATGAAAATCTGACTATCACCATAATTCATCATGTGCTCACTCACTGGTATGTAAATATTCCTCAAGATCTCTATCTATAGTTGGACAACACTAGTCGTGAAAATAAAAATCAAATTATGTTTGGATATCTAAGCATGCTTGTTGAACTGGGAATCTTTCAAAAGGTGAAAGTTTGTTTCCTTCTTGTTGGACACACTCATGATCATATTGATCAAATGTTCAGTTGTTTTTCAGTAACATTGAAGAGAGAAAATATTGGAATCCTACCATCATTAATTGAATGTATTAATAAAGCATACATTCCAGAGCTTGTTTTTCATATATTAGAAGAAACTGTTGACATGCAAAGATTTATTCAGGGATCACACTGTGAAGAAAAATGTATTGAGCAACTTAATGACATTAGCTTCCGACATCAATTTTGTTTCAAAAAAGTTAATCGACAAACACTTATATGGGGAAAGCAGTGTTCAACTACTACAGAATGGGGGCCTTCGTCGGGTTTAACATTTTTGAAGTTCATTCTAGATCATCCAATATTTGCATCAAAGTTATTATTTTTACAATTAGTTTCTGAAATCCATAATGCATGGAAGCGTAATAGAGATGTAGATTATTTTGAATGCCTGGAAGAAATAAAAAAATCCATTAAGGGTACACATGAGTACTTTGATGTTGTTGATTCTGTTTTGTGGGAGTCTTTTTCAATAGTCAAAGTGACACAATTCCAAGCTCAACAAATGAAGATACATTGTTGAAGACTCCATTTCATTGGCCACAAAATATGCCAAATGAATTTGAAGAAACAAACATTTTTGAACAACAAGAATATCAAGGTGCTATTGAGTTTACACAAGCAAATGAAAGATAAATGTATATTGGTTCGTGAAGGTCACATGCACAATGTGAAGCCATGGAAGACCTTTATAGGGGTTCAATACAAGATATTAAGGAGGGTAACATGATTGCAGTCTTAGCAACTGAAGATCCACATGGTTATCCATTCTGGATTGCAAAGGTTATAAAGATTGAAAAAGAAAATGATGTTGTTATTGCAATTGAAGTGCATTGGTATGCAACAAGTACACACCCATTCAATGGTGTGTACAAGCTAGATATGGTGGTTGAGAAACATGTCAATAGAAAGAGAATAATACAAGGTCAAAATACAACTTGTCGCCGCATTGACCTCTTAAAATTAGATCTTATTGACATACTTGTTTATGACTTCAATTTGACAAAGAGAGGAACTCTT
>ML781007.1:646550-728845 GCA_009831015.1 Picea engelmannii | reverse complement strand
GTTGCTTCCATAATAAATAAATGCAAGATGAGATTCTGTTGAACCTAGTTGTAGATCTAAAAGGCTTTTGACATCTGAAATGTTGGGCATGCATGTAGACTCAGATGGTGCATTCATAGACAATAGAGAAGAGTATGGATCATCTACATCTTCATAAGATCATTCATCTGAAGAAAATGTAGACTTTTATGGTATTTCAGAATCCATGAGTCAATCTGAATACGTGTATGAGTCATTTTATGTATTTTTGATCCATATGAGGTTTGTATGGTAACTAGAAATGAGCATTGAACTTACATATGATCTTACATGAAGTTATGAATCATTTTTATGTTTTATGAATTATATGTTTTGATTATGGAGAATATAATAAAATTTCTTAGCTCATATATTTTGAATATGGACAATATAACAATACTTTTAAGAAATAATTTATGTTTCATTCAATCTAACTTGTATTTTTTTTTTTAATTAAAGGTAAAAAAAATAAATATTAAAAAGTGATGTTGAATTTTTAAAGTATATTGTGATATTTTCATGGCATTATGTATTAACTTGTGCTTTGAGAGATAAAGTAAGATTTAAAAAGTAAGCATTTAAGGGTTGATTTTATGATTTTGTTTACAATAATGATGAGTTCTTTTACCACTATTTAAAAATGTGTCATTTTCATACCCAATTTTAGAATGGGTGCTACTGGTAGTAGTACTTTTCAATTTGATGGTTGAATTTGAGGTTTTGGTTTTAATGGTACCAACTACTAAAAATAGGATTTCAAATTATTTAAAATTTTATCATTTTGAAAAAAACAAATTCCGTAACATCTTTTTTTTTTAGGTGATGATTTTAAGGTTTTTCTGAGCTACTATCTGAGTTTTGAAGACCATGTTTGAAACATGTCGCAATTTTGACCCCGTTTAAAAAATGGTGCTACTAGTAGCACCACTTTTTGGTTTGGGGGTTGATTTTGATGTTTATTATGCAAAAATATGGATTTTTAGGCTAGAGTTCTCATTTTGAGGTCACAGTTCTTGTTAAGTCAGTAATGTTGTTTCCTAAACTTCAAGTATATTTTCAGTGTCGTTAAAATAAAATGAAAATGAAAACCTATGAAATATTGTTGATATCATAAATACATCAAAATAAAATAATCCATTTAGTACCACATCTTCATATAATTTATAAATGACATTGATTTGTTATAAGAACAATGCATTGACAAAATGTCCCACAATTCTATAGTGTCATCTCAATAAGAAATACAAAATCCAAAACTCTCCAATCAAACCAACAAATCAAACAACACATACAATACATCCCTTACACATCTAACACTCATTAAATGCAAACTTCACCAAGATTCATGAAAGAGTTTGAACCAGCCATTGTTAAAAAAAAGTGTTTCCTTTTCAACAATTGGAGATGGCTTCTATTGGCTAGCTTCTTCATTACAACAAATATTGAAATCAAAGATTTATTTAGACATAAGATCGCAATCGGATGATTACACAAGGCAGATAGAATAGAGTGGTTGATAAAAGAAAAATCATAAGTATGGGATACACTTATACCTATTGTTGAAATGATTCACTAATGATAAATAAAATAAAATCGTATATCAGTTTGATAAAAGTAAATGATATTATTTTTTATATTTAGTTTGGTAAAAAGAAATGATATTATTTTTTATTTAGTTTGGTAAAAAGAAATGTTATTATTTTTATATTGAATTTTTGAAAAAAATATCATAATTTAATGTTACGGGGTTTATATATTTTGATTTTTGATTGTTGACATGTTTGCTTGATATATATATATATATATATATATATATATATATATATATATATATATAAAACATAAATATTTATTTTAAAATATATGTTTTTTTACATAGTTGCTAACTTTGTCAAGGGTACCTTACATTTAATGGAAAAATATGACTAAAATTTCATAAAACATATATATAGAGATGTATGTTTTTTAAAGACATAGTTGCTAACTTTGTAAATGGAAAAATAGGACTAAACTTTCATTAGAAGTTTTCTGAAAAAAAAAAAATGAATAAACTAATAAGAAGGATAAAATGTTCCTTCAAATTCAAATAGTTCTTTGTCTAGATAGTCACAACTTATGTTTTTTGATAGATGTGACTTTGCATGTCCCTTCCAATTTAATGATGATTTCTATGGATGGAAACAAACATCGTCACAACACAAGTTCTCATGTTGGAGTATAATTCTCCAATATAATTCAATGTAATAAATGTAACATTATATCATATTAGACATTAGGGTAATTAAATGTCATAAAATGAAATAAATATATCATATGGATAACACCACTACCAAATGAACCAAATAAAAGGAAATCATCAAGTTGTATCATATAACTCCATTATAATAAAATCGATCTTCATCTTTATATTTTTAGTTCATTATTTAACATGGTATAAGAGGAGTACTAATAAAAGAGCATGTAGCAGAAAGATCCACACTCCAAATTGATTCAAGTTGATGGTGATTGGAATTACTCTGCCCAAAAAATGGTTTTAAGAGACAATTATCAATGGTCATAAGATTAATATCATGATACCATTAAATTTGTGTAAAGTCTTTCACAATGAAAACATTTTGATAGTGTGAAGAAGATTGAAATGTGATAATTCAAAAAAAAGTTGAGGAATTGACTCAGGTGGCACCATGAAACATACTCTCTCATCAAGCAAAGGAACATACAAGAATTGCATTTAAAGAAAATATCAAACACAATTTCTATGAGAAAAATCTTGATCTATCACACTTAGAACAAAAGTGCATAAAAAAAAGAATAGCATTGTTCACGTGAAGAAATAAAACCTATGAATGTAGAAGAGAGAACATCTTGATATAAAACACCAACCTGCCATATCGAAAAAATTCTCAAACCACCAGTCCATCATATGATGTTCTTGCAAACCTATTGAAACATTAATAAATGATGATTCTAAATGACAATGAAAAGAATAAAGGCATCCCATGATACTCATAACAATATAGAGTTCTCTCATGAAAAAGAATGTTCAAACCATAAAAGAATACCTAAACAAACCTATGAAACAAGTAATGAAGGAAACAAACATGCATAGAGAAGTGTTAATACCATAATGCATCCACATTTTTTTAGAATACGAACACCATTCTCAAAAGTGGTCATACTTATAGCAATGATGAAGAAGTGAAAAAAACCCTAACATATGCATGCTTGTGCCCTAGACCTAGAAGAAAATACAACATAAAGATTATGCCCTAGGCCTAAAAGAAAAGACAATATCATGCTTATGCCCTAGGCCTAGAAGAAAATACAATATAGGGATAGTCAAAAACTCTAGAGAGAAATTGGTTACATTTCAAGATTTTTTACAACATTTACAAGTTGTGAAAAACAAGAGTTTGTTTATCCTAGCAGATAAACTTGTATACACATGTATTTTTCTTGAAATTTTTGTGCCTTTTTCTAAGGAGAGCATATTAAGCAATCATACACATAATTTTCCTTTCAAGGACACATATTTTTTTGTTATTTCTAGAAGGTTCATACACATAGAATTTACTTTTAAGAAGTTTCATTTTCTTTCTAAAAATGAGAACCCCTGAAGATAGTGAAACGAAAATGTTTACTACAATGAAATGGAGGAGCCCATGGAGATATTGAACAAACTGATTGTAAGTTCAAATGAAATGGAGGATCCCATGGAAGATATTGAACAAACTTATTGTAAGTTCTTATTTTGAGTAGTTTTTATCTCAAGGAAGGGGGAATAAAACAAGGTTTAACTCAACATGGATAATTGTCCAAATAATTCAGAAATTTAGTAGTTTTAGTAATTTTGGTGTTTAGGAATTCTATGTAACACCCCCTCTGTTACGACATAAATGTAAGTGAGTACATTAGTGCTACACTTTTTTTTTTTAAACATCAAAGAACAAATGTTACTCGACATTAACATACTTCAATATTATAAATTTATCTCTCATTTACATCCTACACTGCAAGTTTCATTATACAACATCATTGCTACTAAAAAAATAAATCATAACACAAAGCCATCCATGATATCTACCCATCCAACCTACCTGCAAGGTTACGACCTCCAAGACACATAATCAACGCTCAAGTCTAGGATTCATCTAATTCCCATACCCAAACTCAAATCTAGACTCAGAATTAAAATAACAATAAAGTACTTAATCATAATGCTAATTTAATCATTCAAATCCTCAAATACTATACAAATTTTCCTTCCCTTAAAGGTTACAATAACAATAGTTAATCATCATATGCCATCTCTTTATGAAATCTATCATATAATTGTTACTCACTATTATACAAAAATATCTTCCCTCAAGGAGATGCAAGCATCAATCACTATTCAATATTGTAACAATCCTCCATTGTACAACCAAGTAAGTAGATACTATGAGTTAGCATTATATATATATATATATATATATATATATATATATATATGTTACGGGGAAAATCACTCTATGGCATGGGGTAAACCACAACAGACGGAAATGACTACATAAATCAACTCTATTCTCAAGTATGATATATAAACAAATATGCTAACAAGACAAGATAAAGAGCCTACCTTGTCTAGACATTCGATGAAGTCCACCGTTGATAACTTGACTCAAAGAAATATACTTGCAACTTGTCCTCAATAACCAATATATGCAAGCATATGGTGATAGTATATAAAGTTAGCACATTCAATAGCATAATCCATCAATATTCATAACAAATACGCCCATGGAATAACAATTCAAATATTTTAAGGACATTAATTGGACGAGAAAAGAGTATTTCTATTAAAATGTAATCAATATAAGTATATGAATGACGAACTTCCGTGTCGGCACGTTCAAAACCGAGAAACCAAGTCCCTTCCAGCTGGGCCTCCACCACTTCAATCCTCCACCAAAGGAAATCTCATATAAGAGAGACAATGAGGTTCTCCATCAAGTAGGGAAGAGCTTGGGGGCTGAACAATGTGTTCAAACTTAAAAGGACAAATGTATGCATACTCAATATGAAGTGAGTAATTTCTCCAGAGTAACTTTGCTCTCAAATTTGAATTCTTCTCCTATTTTCCACAGCTTAGATATGGCCCATTTATAGCCTTCAAATGGAACTGAAGGTCCGAATCAGAATGTTTCCAGTATATGGAAGGTCAAGGATCAGGGATCTCGTGACATGACATGGAAACCCGACACCAATTTTTAATTTTGGCCACAAAACCCAATGTACGCGGGCTATAATGGTGCAACCTACGTATACGCATGTTGTATAACTGTTAGGGTGTGTATATGTGGAAAAATATTATTTTTAGCTCTGGGAACTACAAAAAGGGACTTCAAGTTTGCATAGGATGAGCCAAATCTTGCTATAATAGATACCTCATAATGTGTGAGGTCAGAGGAGTATCTATGATGGTCGAAATACATTATAATACCCAGAAGTGGAGTAATGTAGACCCAGCTGGATGAACTAGTTGCTCATAAGAATATTACAATCCATATTGATTTTGCATACATGGATGCCAATCTGAATGACACTGCAGATCCATGTGAAAATATACCAAACAACTGTTCATGTCCATGAATAGGTAATACAAAGGTAGATACATGCCATAGGCTATCATAGTCAAGAACAAGGCCTAGTGAAAACCAGTCTCAAAATAAATATAAAGATATCTGTATAAAATGGAGTACAATCTGATCTCCCATGATCATTGAAGTCATATAGGTACTGGTCCAATGAAAGATAACAAAATCTTAGGAAAGATGGTACTATGAACTATTGTCTTCAATTCTTCTACACGATTTTCCAAAGGTGCAAGTCTACATTATGTGAATAAAGGAGTTGAGGTCGAACAAAATGAGACTTTGTTTGATTATCGATCATTAAGGTATACTGTTAACAAACGTGAGACAACATATCGATAATGAAAGTATGTATCAAGGCATTGCATACATTTTTACAAGTGTTAATAAAGGTGTTGATGTCGAACACTTGAAGAATCCATTGATAAGGAGATATTGATGTATTCCCAATTGTCGATGGCGAGAGAACCTGCCACTTATGACTGCAAGCCTCTAGGTACTCATAGGGATCTAGGCCTCATTTCTAGAATAGATGGGCTGAATTCGATGGAAGGAGACCTGTTGAAAGGAGAGCATTAAGGCATCTCTCATAATTCAGCATGAGGTACGAAGCAGGAGCTTGATGATTTGGAGGAATTCATACAAAGAACATGTTCACGAACCAACAACCTTGTGCATCTTTCGCGTGCACGAGATGCAAGTGGTACAAGAAAAAGACCTTTTGAATGGAAATCAATAAGGAAAATTGCTAAAAAAGGCGAGGAAACCACCAATAAGGCTAATGGAATCCAGGACACTGCACGGATCCCAATGTTTGAATATATTTCTTTCTGTCAAACACAAGGGAAACCCCCCAGTCAGCGACCAATGATGAAATGTCGACTACTGGGTTCAAGGTTACCTACCAATGATGAAAGTAGGACTAGGGTGCATGATAAGACTACCACTTCATGTAACTCTGAGACACATTGAGGGTATGGCTGAAATGCAAAGTCAAGAGTTCCGAGAAATGGTCGACACAGGCTGATAGACATCCTTTGAACAAGAGCATGAGACATATGGAAGACTCTGACATTAGAGACTCAATGATGAAACTTTGTGATGAAGGAGGCACCGATCAAACTCTCCATAGGGACTATAAGAGTAATCAGTCGGGGGAGTAAACTCTAAGTAACGATCTCAACTTCCTAAGGTCATGCTAAAACCCAAAATTTTGATGACAAGTGGACTTAAAATTTTTGTGCTCTGTTCAAAGGCGACATGACTGCTTCCAATATAAGATAATATTCTTTTCACGCCCATATTTTTTTTGTTTTTTCATAGTCAAATGAATGTTATGATACATAGGAGGAAACGAGTGTTGCTAGTAAGCAACTAGTTCCAACAGTGGAACATAACTATGCTCAATGCAAGGAGGTGCATGGAGGATATGGACACTCGGGGGAATGTTTCCTCTTGGGGTATAGGGTGTTAAGATGCAAAGGATATAAACAAGGCTCTTCTTGGCTAATGATGCAAACTGCTGAGGTGATAGGCTTATAATGCGAAAGTGAGAACCGACAATAGGCTCAATACTGCAAGCAAGAGAATGATATGCAATTACAACTTAACGCCAAAAAATGTCCTTTTTTGTAAATTTAGTCTACTTGGTTTGAAAAATGGGTAAAATTACACCAAATAGATGCCCTTTCAAATCCAATTTACAAGTGTGAAAGAGACAAGTTCACTCGACAATCTTTTCGCTTTTTGAGAGAGTCAGAAAAGAGCTTAAACTGGACTCATTGGGAGTCCTGCTAGGTATAGGTTGACATGCTTATGAGTAAGAAATGAGGTTCAAACCCAAAGTCATATATTAGCTATAAGGGACTCCCGGTCCTACCGGAAAAAATATATGCATGGGCACTGAATGTCACAGAGGTTCTAACTAGGGAACCCATGTTTGGTAAGTCTCTACCATTCAATAATGACACTGCTAGTTACAGAAAAGAAGGTTCTGTGTTGTTACTTAAATGGGTTCGTACCTAAAGCATATGAACTGCAGTCATAGGATAATGAAAATGTGCAAAATGGATTGATGGCCTATCCTATATGTTGGTCGACGTAAATACTTGCCCAAAGTTACGAACAGACGACATGGCGCTATAAATTGCAAGAATCCCTGGAAAAAACCACCAAAACCAACTCCATCCACTCCATTATTAGTCAACTCGGCCAAAATATTAGAAAAATCTATGCAAAGTGGGTAAAATGTTTTCTATAAATAGTGAAAATAACCAATTTTACTATACCATTTGTATTTTTTACCCAAATAGTGCATTTTGGACCAAATTTCCCCCGAATTTCAATTGCGGATTGCGGGAGCCACAAGTGACGGAATCAACAATCGTCTGGATCAATTAAGTCATCTTGCTCCTCTCTTTATTTCTAGTGGATTAGTAATTGCAATTATATCTCCTTTTTTAAGTATTTAAAAGCACAACTTAGAAACTAAGGTATATGCAGGTTGTATATCATCGGGTCACGTATACACAACCCTATACGCGTTTTTTTGCAAAACAACCAACATATATGCATCCCTATACGTGACCGTGTAATATGCAGCTCACGTACAAGTCCCTATATTTGGTTTTTTAAAATGTTACTCACTCAAAAAATGATTTTACTCTTGCAGGATGGTGCTAGAGTGGAGAGAAAGAGAGCATGAAGAGGTTGATGCTGCAGTGGAGAGAGATCTAGGGACCCAAATGACATTAAGAAGATGTGGGATGTATAAGTTTTGGGCTCTCAAAGGAATGAAGGATCAAGTGAGACTGCTCCAGATGTTAGTGAACTACTGGGATCCAGATACAGAGACCTTCAACCTTGATGGGAAACCATTGAGGATTGAAGTTGAGGACATATAATTTTTGACATGATTGTCGCATCAGGGTGAGGTGGTCAACCTCAAAGCCTGGGGAGCTAGGAGTGGCATGAACATAGAGGACTACATAGCCACTCATTTCATTGCAGGAACCGAGAAGGTAGGGAGCCAAATCCCGATCAGAGAGATAAAAAATCTAAGTCTCAAGATTGTTTTCCTAATTTTGAAACAGATCACAGGGCCGACCTCATTACGTCAAGCATCGAGGCCTCTTATGTTCTATTCAGTGGAGTTATTGTGACCCACGATTTACGATTGGTGCACCTCACTGCTGGACAACATGAAAATCCAGCTAACAGAATGCAAACAGGGTAGAAAGAGGAACTTCGGGTTTGCGTCTATCCTATGTAGTTTTTTATTCGAGCTAGTTCTAGGCTTGGGCCCTAGAGTCGAGATTTTTTCGCATGGACTTCACGATCCAACCATGGCACGTTGGACTGAGGTGATGAGGTGGTTGGGGGGTGGTAGGGTACCAACACCCTACAATGACGAGTTTTTCTTCTGGCAGAGTTGGCATGTGATGGCTCTGGAGGACTACCCTTATGCAGGGATTGACTTCCAAGGAGATCCAGACATGCCGTTACCACCAGGTTCCACCTACGGAGACATAGGTATGAAAAAGTTTTTTGAATATTTCATTTTTTTGTATTTTTGTAGAAGAAAACAAAAATATTTTTTGATGATGTCAAGTACTAACTAAACATGTATGTTACACAGATGTGGTATGCGATGGCCGGAAAGACTTCCATGACACTGACAGAGGTACCTAGGGGATGAACCAATGAGAGGGGACGTTGATAGAGTGCTTCAAAATGTGCATGGAAGGCTGTCTCGTTTGATGCAAGTAATTCTCATGGTTTAGGTAGAGGATCTATCAGAGGCGATGTAGTGGCAGGTGGCAGGTGTGCCCCATGCTTGGGTATGAATCTTTCGGCATCTTGCAAATGCCATAGTATGCTATTATGACACACATCTAGTGCCACATGAGTATATGTCATGATTACTATATTGATCAGCCGTATATGTATTTTGAGGGTGTGAGCCCCAATTTTGTACTATAACACCATATTTTTGGAGAGATGAAATATAAAAAACATTGATCTCTGACTTTACTTATATTACAATGTGTACATTGATGAAAGTGTTTTCTTTGCTTTAGTTATGTGACAAATGTCAATCTAAAAAAAAAATAGCATATGCATCAGATACATAATTAGAACGTCTAGGTATGTGATGATAAGTAATAAAATCAAAATGTCGTTCCAAAAGTCGTACCTGTAGGAATCGTCGGAGTAAAGTAGGGTATCACACATGGTAACTGTCGTTCAACTGAAATACTACTAACTGGGAGTCCAAGCGAACTTATAAAGAACGAATACAATGTGAAATGACATCGCGTAAAAGTTCTATAACGTCGCTATATTCGGCCACATTATTTGTTGATGGCCCTAGGAAAACGCCACCTGAAGACACTAGTAGACCCTTAGAAGAGTAAACAACCCAAGAGGCGAAAGCCAAGTTCCATGTATGACGACTAGCCCCGTCTGCGAATCCTAATTAGACTGAAGACTCCGTTGACATCTTCCAACCAAGGGAAAACCCAACAAGAAAGTTGAAGATGAAAAGGGAAAAAGATATATACACTAAAATACATTAGTATACAAAGAGTTACGCCCAATATTTGGGATCAAGCGTAGTATATTTTCAAGTAAAGCCCATTCCTAGGCTCAACCACCATATTCCCTTCATAATCTTATAATTCGTAAGCTCCTTTTTCTAATACATGTCGCATGATATAGGGACCGTGCCACATGAGTTTGAACTTGTATTCCCCCAACGGTTCTTTGGCTTGGTCGTATACAAGGACCAAGTCACCCTCAGCATACTATCGAGGATAGACAGACTTATCATATTGGACTTTGAAACATCATTTATTCTCTTCAATTTCCATGGAGGCATCTCAACGCTGCTCATCTAAACTCTTTAGGTGTACGAGGCGTTGTTCGATATTGGAAGTGTCAGGTAGGAGCATAACTGCCAATATAAGAGAATGAATTTCACATTCAATAGGTAGGATCGATTCCACACCATGCACTAACTGGAAAGGAGAAAAACTGGTGGAAGTATTAATCGAGGTTCAATATGCCCAAAGTGATGGATAAAGCATGACATGCCAGTCATATTTTCTTTGGCTGGCAGTTTTCTGCAAAATGTTCTTGAGAGACTTATTCACGGCCTCTACTTTTCCATTTTCCCGGGGGTAGTAAGGAGAAGAATGATCATGTTTAAACCCCAGTTTCGATGCTAATTCATTCATCATTTCATTCTGAAAGTGACTTCCATGATCAGTGACAATCTCACTTGGGATTCCGAACCTAGATATAATTTGATTGAACACGAAGAATGCAATAGTCTTACCATCAAATTTAACTGTAGGAATGGTGTTGGCCCTTGACCAAGTTTTGAGGAAATGCTGGTCATGTTTGACCATTTTTGGGACTTCGACAGGCTGGTCGAAGACGGAGTGCCCAGGCAAAGCGGAGATCGCGGTATCTTGCCCATTTTGCGGGATTTTTTGGGATTTTAGGGTTTATGTAACGGGTATGGGATGTCAACCCATGGGTTTACCCATGCTTAGGCCCCTTTTTTTAATGTATAAATAAGTAKCTAAGGGATGTAAGTAGTTAGTGGTAAGTTACTAGTCATTGTTCATCTTAGTGCATGGCTAGTTGGCTTTGTGCACAAATGAGTTAAGGCTTGCAGAGCTAAGTGTAAGCGTATTTGTAAGTGCTTGGTGCAGACAGACTRTGTAAGGCTTTGTGCTTTGATCCAATTCGGGGAAGGAGGATCTGGTGAGGTGCACGCAGATATCCTGTCCCTTGCGGAGTTGGATCTATGGCTTGGTGCATGTAAGAAGATTGGAAGAGACTAATAAAGAAGAARAAGAGTTGGTGGATGTAGCCCCACACTGGGGTGAAACATGTATATCCTGTKCTTATGTTCTTTGTGCAATGTTGTTCATGATGTTTATGTATCTATTTTCTTAGTGCATTATTCTTGAAGTATGATAGACAGATCCATGGATGCTTAATGTTTATGATGTGAATGAATGCTAGATCTTCTCTAATGCTATGTGTTAAATTCTTAGATGTGGATGATCTTGATTACTACTGTGTTGATCTACAATTAGGGTTTATTTGCGATGTGAATAAGAACCATAATTTAATGCATATTGTTGGATAAGTGCTCTGCTAAAGCGTGTAATCACATATCTCTGTCTCAGCTAGGTTGTAGACACTTGAGTCCTGCAGCCCCCCTGACTCTACCTTGGGTGAGACTTCATTTGCTTCGCAGGTGTTGCCGAAAGGGACGGTAGTTAGGGTTTTGTTGGTACGTTGTTGAAGTGTTGAACCCTGGGTCTACCCTTATGCCAACAAATTGTTTCGTTGCCAGGACCTGAAACTGTGATTGCTGGGAACTGAAGAAAATAAAAAGCTCTGTGCGTAGATCTGTTGCTATAGTGCGCAATATTCTACTTGACTTGCGAAGCTCTGTGCTAAAAAGAGAAGTTTGATCTGAAGAAAAGAGGTAAGATCTTAAATCTTTGTGCTCTGGTAAAGGTAAGATAAGTGAAAAAAATTTCTTCGGAAGTATGAATCTAGGTATGTTTGATAGGTTTGGTCCTAGTTTGGAAACTAGGGCACAACTAGAAGAAAGAGTCAATCTGAATATATTTGATAGAGATAGTGAAAGATATGTTATTCCTATGCATAGAAATAATTTTTGGACTAACAAGTGGATGCAGGACCCTAGAAAGAATGTTTGCAGATTGCAGGTCCATCACTGTGATCCTAGTGCACAATACAGGAAAGGGTGGGGATCGTTTAAAAGAAAGAGAGGATCGACTACTATGTTATAGCTGCAGACGACCAAAACATCTTGCTAAGGAATTCCCTGGTGTAGGTCATACTTTTCTTTGTTGTAAAGCTATTGGTAATGAGGTTTTGGATTGCCCTAGAATGATTGCTAAAGTTGAAAAGATGAACATGAGACAAAAAAACCATGAAGAAGGTCAAGAAACTAAGGATATGTTAGAAAACCAGAAAGAATCAGAATCTATGTTATTACAACTGAAAGAAACACTGAATGATCACAGAGACATCAGTCTACAAGAGATCTTAAAAGAAAAGCAGTGCATATAAACAAGAATAGGAGATTTTGACATTGATTGTGTATTAGATGAGGAAACACATGTGAATCTTATGCCATAAAGTACTTGGGAAATTTTGGGAAAGCCTACTATGATTCCTTCATTGGGAAGGATAGGATTGTTTAAAGGAAATATGATAACCCTATGTGGAAGAGTTACTAATATACCTATGATTTCTCATGGAACATCGGCCAAAGAAGAATTTGAAGTCATTACATTTGTTGAGAACAACGCCCCTTTTGCACTTTTGTTAGGAAAGACCTGGATTGAGAAAGATCAGATCCAAAGAAAAGCGAAGGAAGAAGCCACAGGACAGAAAAAACAGGAATTAAGGGACTTCATGACTAGGAAAATAGCGCGATTAATAAAAGAACAAGGGAATAAGTCAAAGCAACTGAGGGCTTGTGACTTATATGTCGAAGTTGAAAGAACACAGGAAGGCTTGAAAAACCTATCCATTCAGGAGAGAAGAGCACCTAACCCAGAAGTAGTAAGAGAAGAAGTATTACACTCGAAACCTTTGAAAGACCCTCAGCAGTGCACAGTTACTACGCTAAGAGAAAATAAGAATGAGAATGGAAAGAGGAATCAATAGACTCAAATCACGGGAAAACAAGCCAGAAAGCTCAGTAAGAAGAAATCAAAATTAGAAAAACTGCAGGAAGTTCCAGAGAAAACTTCGTAGAAGGTAGGCTTGCATAACTTGAACATCGTCGGAATAGAAGAACAAAGCAGAATGGCACTTCACCATGACGAAGCTATATGACCATTGGAGGCATCCCGACCATTAGAATGATGCTCTGGAACGGCTAGAACCAAATTTATTGCTGGAAAGACTGCCATTGGATCGTTGAGACCACGCCATAACAGATGGAATTGTATTGATTGAGGCATTCCTGCCCGTTGGAGGATTCTGTTACGAAATTGCTTATTTAACCCATCGGACGCTGCGCCGGGACCACCTTTTGCCACTTGTGATTACCCGAGCTAACTGAGAACACGTTTTATTGCGTTGTACTTTCTAGACCTCACCATTCGTCTAATTTCCTCCTCTGTTTGCCTACTTGAGTTCTTTGATTACAAGTGTGCATGTCGAGCGACCTTAGCACAATAGAGAAATATGTAGAAGAGATCTTGATCGATCTTATGACTGAGAAAGTCATGTCTGCAGGTATACAGGCATCATTGACGGGCGGATTGCAAGCATCCCCCTCGATTGGACGTCGATTTGTGCCATCCAGAACTGTGATGGAGAAAAGAAGCAAGCACCGCGATGATCTGGCGAACGCAAAGCAGATCCCGTTGGTCTTGCCCAACTACATCCTGCCCTTGGCTGGCATGGTTAGTCGTGACAATGTACTGCGTGATTTTGAGTACATGTTGATTACTACGTACCTCCCAAAGGGGATACGCACAATCAGACCGCAGTTGGGACTGATCCCAACTCTCAAGATAAGCGATTTCAACCTCGATGATAGGAATAATTATGCGATGCTCACACCACTTCGCTACCTGATGAAGAGGACTAGGAAGAAGCCCAAGATATTTCACCAGCCATGGATTAAGGAGATTGCGAGATTGATGATCTTGAATGTCATGAATATCCCCCACTTCGACAAACATCAGGAGGTTAACAGGTGTGTTAAAATCCTCCTGTCGTGCTACCATGAAGGTTACCTTTGGTTGGATAGGTGCATCATCGTGGATCTGACACTGATCCACTTGATCACCAGATTGAGCATGAAGGGACCAGAACCTCACTAGTTCTACCTAGGAAAGACATCAGATTGCTCCTTGGCCCAACACATCAATGAGGCGTATGGCGATGTGAATAAAGGGAAGAGAGGCTACAAGGTATCCTCCATCCAGGATGGCGTAGTGCGCCTAGCCTGACAGTTGATAGAAGACAAGCTCATCAGAAAGAACCATCCTACACAAGTAACAAGATTCATATTTGACCTTGCAGGGAAGTGAATCGAAGGAATGCAAATGAACTGGGCGAGCTACCTCATCAATAAGTTAGAGAAGGACTACTGCGAAGCACAGGACCAAGGCTATGCATTTCATTTCAGCTGGTTATTGATTCTCATTGCATTTTTCACTTGGGAGATGCCGGAGGGAGCGAAATTCTTGGAAGTCAAGCCATCGGAGCCATTGGCCACAAGGTTCACCACCTTGTGGTATACGAGCAACATGGAGAAGCAGTGGAAATCAAATGCGGTGTTCCACGCTTACTACCTATAGCTCAAGTGTGCCATTGAATCATTCCCCTGAATGACCCTGAACACCTTGCATACATACAAGCCACCAACGATGTTCCACGTAGACAGACACTTCATTTACATCACTGGGCGTAGGGACGAAAGAAAGGAGGAGTTGTAGTCCTACTATAAATTCACCGATGAAGACATGGAGGATTTAACCAAGGAATGGCCCTATGAATTCCTTGTACCAGTCGAGAAGACAGAGCTCTCTGACCCCAACATCATCGGAAGCCCTATAGTCACCCAGACCGAATATGACGGGCCAAGCAACGTAAAGAGAAAGAAGAAAAAGGAGGAAGTGCATGACGTAGACAGTGAGGAAAAGAACAAAGCATCAGAGGAAACTGTGTCTGGCTCACCTGTAGGAGGAGGAGGTGACGAAGTAAACCAAGAGGGGGAAGGGAAAGAAGACAAGAAAGATAAGGGAAAATTAAAACCGCCAAAGAATCCCCTTACAGAGGCCGCAATTTCCAAGAAAAGGAAGGGTTCTCCGCATAAACCCTCAGCACGAAAGAAATCCCAAGCCACTAAGCCTCAGTCGTAGAATGTGCTCACAGTGGATGATATCCATCTCATCATCACAGCTATAGAATATGACTCAGAGGATATCCTGTAGAGACATGAAGCAAAGCAAGAAACACTGTATGACAGTAGTGATAAATAACTGAAAGACATCCAAAAATCTATCCAGTTGAATCGCGCAGTGTCTACTGCACCATCCTCAACAGAAAATGTAGAATTGGAGGATGAGCCCACCCAACTATGCAAATTAGCAGATGCAACAGAGACTTGACTTCGTCGATTCCAGGAAAAAAAGGAGCAGGCCACAGAGGCCTTGAGGCAAGAAAAGGAGGAGGCCTTAGAGCAACTTCGGGTTGTGTAGCAAGAGAAAGATGACCATCAGGTGAAGTTCAAAGAGGACAAAGAGAAGATCCATAAAGAGAACGACCAGCTGCTTGCAGAGCATACTGCGGTCAGAGAGGCAGTAACTAGAGCACTTTGCTCTATGCCGGGCTTGGCACAGATGGAAGAAGAGACAACCGAGAGCCAAGTGGGGAAGCTCAATGAGGATATTCAATAGCTTCAAGCAAGAGTAGCAGAGCTAGAAATTCAAGCAGTGCCGAGCACTCTGCAAGAAGTGCGATATTAGAGGGAAGAAACTGGCAGGAGCATAGTAGAAAGAATTAGGGCATTGGCCTTAGAATGCAAGCAACTCAATGACCGAAGTTCACAAATCTATGTGTGCCTTGCAGAAGACTCGAAGTTGAGGATATTGGAGGCACATCTCCAGGAGGCGAAGAAATAGGCATCGACTGTGCAAGCACAACTGAAGTTTCTTACGACCATTGAGAAGATGAAAAGGTCGCAGGAGCAACATGCAGTTCAACAGCAGGTCACTGCCATCCAGAGCAAAGTTATGGAGGTGAAAAAGAGACTCTAGCCGGTGAAGGATGAATCCTGCACACTTTTTGAAGAGACTAAGGGACAAGGCACACAGCTGGAACAGGTGGTCACAACAGTAGAACAATGCCTCGAAGGGCCTGTCACCGAGAAATTAATTCAGGAATTCATCGAGAAGGAGGCTTTGGCAAAGCAACAAGTCGAGGTAGCTCGAACTAAGCTCGAGGCCTTTGAAGCACTGTTGCCTATATTAGAGTAACTCGGGACAAGTCACATGTGAGTGTTGGGGGCTTGTTGGCCCTTGACTATGTTTCGAGGAAACACTGGTCATGTTTGACCATTTTTGGGACTTCAACAGGCTGGTCGAAGACGGAGCGCCTAGGCGAAGCGAAGATCGCGGGATCTCATTCATTTTGTAGGATTTTTGGGCTTTTATGGTTTATGTAACAGGTATGGGATGTCAGACCATGGGTTTACCCATGCTTATGCCCCTTTTTGTAATGTATAAATATGTAGCTAAGAGATTTAAGTAGTAGTGGTAAGTTACTAGTCATTTTTTGACTTAGTGCATGGCTAGTTGGCTTTGTGCACGGATGAGTTAAGGCTTGTAGAGATAAGTGTAAGTGTATTTGTAAGTGCTTGGTAAAGATAGACTGTGTAAGGCTTTGTGCTTTGATCCAATTTGGGGAAGGAGGATCTGCCAAGGTGCACGCAGATCTCCTATCCCTTGCAGAGTTGGATCTGTGGCTTGGTGCATGTAATAAGATTGGAAAAGACTAATAAAGAAGAAAAAGAATTGGTGGACATATCCCCACACTAGGGTGAACCACGTATATCCTATGTTGATGTTCTTTGTGCAATGTTGTTCATGATGTTTATGTATCTATTTTCTTAGTGCATTATTCTTGACGTATGATTGACAGATCCATGGATGCTTAATGTTTATGATGTGAATGAATGCTAGATATTCTCTAATGCTATGTGCTAAATGCTTAGATGTGGTTGATCTTGATTACTACTGCGTTGATCTACAATTAGGGTTTATTTGCGATGTGAATAAGAACCATAATTTAATGCATACTATTGGATAAGTGTCATGCTAAAGCGTGTAATCACAGATCTGTATCCCAGCTAGGTTGTAGACACTCGAGTCCCGTAACTCCCCCTACCTCTACCTAGGGTGAGAATTCATTTGTTTCGTAGGTGTTGCCGAAAGGGCCGATAGTTAGGGTTTTTTGGTGTGATGTTGAAGCATTGAACCCTGGGTCTGCCCCTGTGCCAACACATGGCCTTGACCCACTTAGTAAAGTAGTCTACGACCATGATAATTTGTTGATGCCCCCCCAGCTGAAATTGGGTTGCAATCTGCAAAATCCATCCCCCACTTGGTGAAGGGACCGACGATAAGTAATGGGTGGAGAGGGGATAGATGTGAGCACATATTCTGAGTGAACACCTAGCCGGGGTGAAACTTCTTAACCTCTTCGACACAAACTTTAAAAATAGATGGCCAAAAATAATCGACGCACAAAATTTTTTGGGCTGTCGCAAGCCCAGATAGATGACCACCACAAGCCCCACTGTGGTAGTCATTTAAAACAAACTCAACTTATTTGTGAGTCAAGCAACGATGCAATTATTTTCTACTCCTTGGAGATACAGAGTGTCGTCGATGATGAGGTAGTTCTTAACTTGGTATCATATGTTGGATTACTGAGAGGGTGGGTGAATCAATAATAGAGCAATCTTATCTTTTTTCACCATAAAATGCAAGTGTTATATCAATGGAGAATTATCATACAATAGTTGCAGAGTAATTAAACAATGAACAAATGAGCAATCATACACATACACAGTACACCAATGTTTTACGTGGAAACCTAAAGTGGGAGAAAACCATGAAATAACTTGTACCAATAATATGTGCCAACATGTACCATGCATCAACCTGTAACTCAAGTACCTGTACCATAAAAAAGTGCATCAACCATTCACCAAACCTGTAAAAATAACCTGTCACAAAAACCTGTCCAAAAAACCTATGACAACAACCTATCTCATCAATCTTATCAACCAAATCAGATCTACTGACCAAGATCAATCACTAAGAAAACTCTCAACCATATGCACAATATCACCAAGATGTGCATCAACCAAGCATATCAAAACAACTCATAATCCTCACAAAGATCAATATGTTCTTCTAATAATATACCAAGACAAGTATGCTACATCATCCATAAACCATGTGTCAACAATACTACTAACAAGTACCTCCAACCATGTACCAAGTATGTACCAATCATGCATCAACTACACATCAACTATGACTCATCAAGATGTACCAACATCATCAACTATACACCTCATGTATGTGCTAACTCATCAACTACTTGTCTTAACCATGTACCCAACATGTACCTCAACCATATACCAAATACATATACCAATATAACCATCAAAATTTCTCTAGCAATACATCACATTATCCATAACCAAATACCATAAACCCTTACATCAAACCATGTGCCATAACCTCACTTTTATGTAGCCTCAAGGATGTATCATTCATAAGCCAAACATATACCAATACCACTAACAAGTGTCTCTCACAATGCACCACAAGATATGCCAATAATTCAAACTAAGTGCACTCACAATATACTTCAATAGATCTACCTCAAAACCATTCTACGACAAGCCCTAAACTTCCAAGAGAGCATCCAACTAATTTACAAGGAAAACCTCAACTATATTCACAAGTTCAACACTACACATATGAAAACCATACCTTTTTCTTCTTGTAGCGTTTTGTTGCCGCGGTTTTTCTGCTACACTTTTTCTATCGCGGTTTTTCTGCCACACTTTTCCTGCCGCGATTTTCCTACCGCAAGTTTTCTTCCACACTTTTCCTACCGCACTTTTCCTATCACGATTTTCTTGCCGCACTTTTTCTTCCACACTTTTCCTGCCGCACTTTTTTTGTCACAGTTTTCCTACCGCGATTTTTCTGCCACACTTTTTTTGTCGTAGTTTTCTTGCCGCAATTTTTTTGCCGCACTTTTCTTGCCGCACTTTTTCTTCCGCACTTTTCTCTATCAATAATACCTGCCCAAATAACCTTTCACAAAATAGATATTCAATATGTGATTAAATGAGAGACCTTTACCTCTTATTTATACTTTTATGTAGCTTCCTCAAGGGGTTACCTTCTAACCATCTTAACCCACTTTCCTTATTTTAGGGATAACTCACTTCTAACCACTTGTCCACTTAACTTGACCACTTTCCACAGTTAGTAAGTTCTCCATTAACTTTGTTATTTAAATAATTTCTTCTTTGCAACCACTTTGACTACTTTGGCCTTTTGGGGCTTCTAGATGACTCATGAGGTTTCTTCAACTTCACATGGCCATAAATCTCTAACCGTGAGGAGTTATGTGACTTTCCACATACCACCAGAAATGGCATGGCATGTACTATCCATATAGAATAGTCTTATATTCAAATATATTAAAACTCATACCATTATACATCAAACAAACTTGGGTCCATTACCTAAACCTCTGTGCTACCATAATTCTCTACCGGACTTTCGTCAAGGTTTGACATCAATGAAAACCAACCCAATTAATCAACATCGTATACGTCGTCGACCATCTCTCAAGTGATGCTGAGGGAACTTCAAAGTTTGAAGATAGATCACAATATCTCCTTACCAGGGGTCTGATGATGAGACAAGGAAAATGTGTTCATCCAAAAATGAATCAACATGAATAACATCCTCATCTAACCGAGTGAAGTCAAATATTAACTCTGCAAAAAATAGTGATTTATTGGATTTCGTAGAAGAAAAATCAAGATAAAATTCTTGTAAGATGACAATCATTTTATTATATCACCCCCCCTATGATACACCTAGTAAGGATGTATTGAAATGGATTGACATCGACAACCACAATAGTTTTTCAAAGCAATATATAGTGTCGTAATCGTTGAACTACATGAACGAAAGCCAAAGCTAGCTTCTCAACATGAGAATATTTGATTTCAGTTCTGACTAAGTTTCGACTAAGATAGTAAATGACGTGCTCACATAGCTCATCATCCTCTTGAACCAACACTATACCAATCGTCCCTTTAGACGCGACGATGTAAAGAAAGTAATCTCTACTGTAGTTCGAAGATTTCAGTAGAGGCATCGATACCAAGGATTTCTTCAAAGCATCGAAGGATTCCTGGGCTCGTTCATCCTAGATAAAATGAGTGTCATGATTTAAGAGACGCATGAAACCCTTAGTAATATTGGCATAGTTTACTATAAACCGTCGTAAAAAGTTAGCTTTCCCCTGTAAACCTTTAAGCCGACAAATAGTGCACGGGGAGGAAATCGAAGTATTGCCTCTACCTTTAATGGATTCACCATGATCTCAGTATCAGACACTAAAAATCATGGAAGATGACCTAACCTAACACAAAAGATGAATTTATGAGGGTTCAACCGGATGCGGTAATGGCGACATCTTTCAAAAACTAGCTGAAGGTGGGTAGAGTGATCCACTCTTTTACGGGAGTGAGAAATGAGATCATTGAGATAGGCTTCAACTATATGCTTGAGATCGTGAAATGTGAAGGTCATAGCTCATTGGAAGGTTTCTCCAGCGTTCTTAAGGCCGAAAGGCATTTTTTGGTATGCGAAAGTACCCCAAGGAAAAATAAATGTCGTCTTATGTTGATCCTCGGGCTTAATCGGAATTTGGTTATACCCTAAAAATCCGTCCATAAAGGAAAAGAACTTGCTTCTTGCACACTCATCAAGAATTTGATCAATGAAGGGTGTCGGGAAGTTGTCTTTAGGACATGCCTTATTCAGGTCTTGAAAATCCATGCATACAAGGATGGTTCCTTGCTTTTTATTCACAGGAATGGGATTAGATACCCATTCAGTCAAGGGAACCAGGTAGATAAAGCCAATGTTAAGCAGTTTTTCTACCTCTTCCTTAATAGCAGGGGCCTTCCTAGGATTGGCAGCTCTAAGTCATTGTCGAACATGTTTAGCATCCGAGTAGGTTTTAATCTCATGTACGACAATTCTAGGGTCGATCCATGGCATCTCTTCATATGATGAAGAAAATACACTGTGAAATTCCTTGAAGATCTTAGTGTAGATCAGAATTTCTTCCGATGAACAATCCACAATGATTTATACATTTTCAACCTTACCAGGAATACAAGAGATATCGATCATGATGGTAGGGGAGATACTCGCCATGTTTCCTTCGGCATAAATGTCATGCGTATTAAGTGTAACTACAACGTGATTGACTATATCGCTCAAGGTAGATCTAAAATAATATGTTCGATTATAGCAAGCTCCGGGAGAAAATAAGAGCGATGGTGCATATCATCCCATGGCCCGTTAGAACCATTCATGGCCTCTACGATTGCTTCATCCAAGGGTAAAGAATCATCGAGGCAGTCACTTGAGAAAGACGATGAAGTGGCTCATACAGGCTTAAGAACAAAATCCTCCTCATTCGTCTGCGAGGTGACATGATCCGGGTTGACAAAAGAGTCAATAACATCCTGATACGCTATCTATGTCATAGATAGTGGCATATCCATTACAGTATGTGATTGACCTTCACAAGACATATTCAAGAAAGGTAGGGTCGAAGGATCATTAAAATAAAAAGTGCGGAAAGGAACAAACCTCATTGACGAAGAAAACCTACTAGACATGGAATAGATATGATGAATTGGTGCCCGAAAATCAAAGGTACCCATAAGGGATGAATACATTTTGACACCAATATTCTCAGTTGTTAGTTGAGAATTGTCAGTCACAGGGATCGATGGTCCAACTAATGCATTGGGGCTAGCATACACAAAGGAAAAATGGTCGATCGTCACAATCTTCCCATCATGAGGAAAACATAGAGTATGGAAGACAAATGATACGACTACAGTCATAGCATAATTCCATGTATGTCCTAGTAACAAGTTATAGTTGAGGGGTGCATCAACCACCTCTACATCCACCTCCACTGTCTTCCCACCTAACTGGACCGGGAAGGCAAGAACAATACCGTGAGGGCAGAAATAATGACCGTCAAAAGCAGTCAACATGGTCAGATATTGAGAGAGGGTTGGAGAGCCGAGGGATTTCCAACAGACCAGGGACATCACACATGTTGCAACGCCTTCATCAATAAAAATATGTTTGATGGTATACTTTGAGTAACCCACGTGGATTTGGAATGCCACATGGTAAGGAAAATGAGGCTTCACATCCTTGAAGTCAAACTTGAGAACCTTAGAGCCACAAGGATCTAGATCTCCTAATGTAGATAGTAAGGAATTCCTCTATGATGGATATGTCTAGAGTACCTCCAAAGCTGACATTGTGCAAGGGGTTTGACCAAGATCCTCAACAATAGAGTAATTATGGGTGGCTCTAACATTAGGGTTGTGGGTAGAGTGCTTGAGTAATCCTTTCAAAATACAAGGCAGGGGCTCTAGTTTTTCGATCTTTAAAGGTGTCTCCGACGGGGGGGGGGAGACTGTAGAACAGGTACAGTTTTTGAAGAACTGTAATCGAGAGACCAAGTGGCCACATTAACCTGAGACTTAACCATATTGATGCATAGATGGTCATTGTCTTGCGCCGGTGGGTTTTGACTTCCACTCGACGCATTTCTAGCATTCGAGGAGCTCGAGGCTATGTGTTGATTATGTGGAAAGGGATTAGTCAGCACAATGGGCGGTAGAGATAAAAGCCTCGCATATTCCGCAAGTTTGGGGCACGAGTGGGTAAGGTGATCATCTATACAAAGCTTGCAGGGAAACTTCACCTTTTGCCTTTCTTTCTTTCCCTCACTAGCATTATTATTCGACTTCTCATTATTATCATTGTCCTTGGATTTATTATTATTATTATTCCCACCCTTACGGTTGTTACCCCGTCCTTTCTTTTTATTCCCTCCTGGTTGTTGTTTACCATTTGGGTTGGTCGACGATTTCACATAATGTACATTCACTGAATGAGTGGGAGTGGAGGACACAAACGAAGCTTTCCCTCCTACAAACTAGTTTAGAGACAACTCTTTGAACTAGCTTGTCACCAAGTCTATAGATTTCACATTTGCAGAGCCTACAATACCATCGACATGAGGCCCGTGATTTTTTCTAGGGTCGTAACTTGATCTTAGTGCATCAGGAAGAATATCGTACAACATCCCATACTGAGCATATATAAGATGTAACTGTTGGGCTTTAAAAATCGCTTCTTCCTCATAAGTAACTCCAGATGTGGAAACATCCTTTGAAATATAAGGATGTAAAGACTTAAGGAACCATTCTAAAAGGAAATCCGGGGGTATGTAGGCCTTGATAAACCTCTTCCTTCTACGCCACTCTTGGATGTGATCTGAGATATGGGTGGCTTTGTCCTGACAGAGGGCCGAAATTTTTTCTATGATGACATCATAACAAACCGATAATTGGAAGTGGTTGATAAAGACTAAAACCATCTGATTAAAATTTTTGTACACCCCTCGGTAGCTCTATGTAACATGTCGCTACGACCCCCGTGAGGGTGCGTTGAAACAATCTTAAACGGATAGAATCGTCATTAAGGGAATTATAAGAGCAACAAAGATGAGAAGTAGTGACGTGATCACCAGGATATTCACCAGTCTTTCCTTCAAATTTCAGAATATCTGAAGGAATCTTAGTGGGGATGGGGGACCATGTTGGATCATGACGCACGGGTTCATTCATTAACCTAGACAAGCCTGGCACATTGAGCATGGCCAAAAAATGGATATGGTGATGCAACATCTATCCCCAAGATCCCAGGAAAGATTGTTGCTGGGGAATCACAGCCCAGCCAGGGTTCTGGTATGCACCATGGCTTTGTCCGGGATTGTAAAACCCTCCTCCGAACTGATTCATAAGGGGTTGGTTGGGCACTATTCTAGTAGAAATTTTATGATGAGGGTTGTAAAATTTTCCCCCATATGGAGTAGCTCCAGGTTGGGAGTTTCCCAAGGTATGAAATTTACCTCCTCCGGGTGTGAATCCGGAGGATAGATGTGGATTCATCATGCCAAACATGTTGGTTGAAATCGATGCATAGGAGGTAGGTGTAAAGGATGGACCATAAGAAACAACTTGTATTCCAGGTTGGCCACTCCATCCAGGAGTATTAAGACCAGGATTAGATCTGGGGTGAAAAGGAGGAAGGCCTCCAACCGTAGGAGCCGTTTGTGGGATATTAGAAACGCCAAATGAAAATGGAATATGTGGAGGAGCCATGCCCCCAAGTCAAATACTAGTATTCAGATTAGATGGCGGGATGGAGGATGAAAATTGCGATGTGAAATTAGGCATACCATAAGAAAAAGGGATAGAGGTTGTAGGGATGGACTGAATATTGTTCGTGGCTATAGGTTGAGTATTCACTATAGGTCAACCATGAGTGATGATGGGAACCTTCGAAAGTAAAACCATTGTGGTTGAAGGTGTCAAAGGAGTACTGTTAACTATAGTGGGTACTGAAGTCAAAGGACTCCCAATATATTTCTGACTCTACTCAATGCTCATCCTTGTATGATCACAAGTCTGGTAGGTGGAGGTGTGTGTACCAAATTTGATAACTTTACGCCTTTATAAGGAAAAGGCTCAAAATGCAATGGTAATCGTAACAAAAGGAGAGACCTGTGAGGAAGTTGGTATGGCTCCACGATGACTCAAGAATTGAGATATAAAAACAAATCCTAAGGCCAACTAATAATCAAAGAGCACACCAAAATAAACAAAAGGCAAATATGTACACAAATAGGATAAAGTGGCTGAAAGGGGCCTCCCTTCCTAAATTAGGTATGCCTCACCCAAGAGGGGCCTGATACTCCCTGCAAAAGATCGGAGGTATCCGAATCAGTTATAAGGGCACTCATGGGCTTAACAACCAGTCGGTTAGAACCCCCCGGAGAGGTAATCCTCCATAAAGGCTGTGTGATGTATGACCCTTATCTGACTCAGGGTACCTACAGAATAACCCATGCAAGTAACCTACATGGTACCTATGTCAAGCAACTAAATAACCACGATATAAATGATGCGCAGGTGAACAGTCGTAAGTCATATCTAACGTATGGGCATGGTAACAAGGACAAAAATATTGAAAGCACCACCTCTCACAGAGGTAAAGGTACTAACAAGATCCCAATATATGAATAGATCCCCATAAATATATCTGACGCTAAGAAGGTATTGGGGGGATATCCCCTCAACCAACTTCGCGTGACCTCGTGCTTAACTCAGATGTAAGCGGAGCCTCCTGACGTCACCAATTATACAATGTATTTCACCACTCCCTTATTCAAACACGTATGTTGATTTTAATAGCCTTGGAGAAATTTACTCACAAAATCCTATTCCAAGGCTCTAAATCCTAAGCTAGTTTTTGCACCCTAAAAATAAAATCGTTTCTAATCAATTTTAAATTTATCATCATTACTTTTAGTGGCTTTGCTTACTCAAAAACGTGTGGTCATGAAACTGATGATGTTATGACTCAATGCGTAAAATAAATGAATATAAATAAAATGCAAAGTCCTAACTTCAATTCCCAACAAATGATAAGCTTTTCAAAATGCAATTTTCAATTTAATTCTGCGATTCAAAATCATATTCAATCTTTCCATACATGTACTAATATCAACGATAAAAACCCAAAAGATCAAATGCCAACAATGCAAAATGTTTATTATTTTTGTATTTTCAATATAAAAGAATGAAAATGTAAGGACCGAACAACAACTTGATATAAAGATTCTACTGTATGTAAACAGAGACAAACCAAGTAGAATATCAAGAAGCAAACACCCAACCCAATATACAAGGACAATCAATGAAAAAGGATGATGAAAAAGAAGAAAACCTCTCGAAAATTCAATGAAAGAAAGGTTTCCTATCACTATGTAGGCATTTAACAGTCGTGACAAAGGCCTAAGAAGACTCATCAACCATCAAAACTTACCCAACAAACATCAAACTCAACAACCAAGCATACAAGAATGATGTGCGTGACTGTTCAAGAGAACACCGCATATATACACATTCTATAGAATGACAACTCACGTATGTACACGACTATCAGGAAAAAACCCGCGTATATGTAGTGAAACACTGCCAGGTTAAGGATAAGGCTAAGAAACTTATACTCAAAATGAACAGAGGATGTCGAGCAATCAGACGACAAGAAAATCGATATAAACAAGAGAAATCAAAGGAGAAAAAACACTCCAAACCATGAAAAGAAGATTCTATCCCCAGTATGGTCGCCAATTCTGTTACGAGGAAAATCACTCTATGGCATGGGGTAAACCACAACAGACGAAAATGACTGCAGAAATCAACTCTATTCTCAAGTATGCTATATAAACAAATATACTAACAAGACAAGAAAATGAGTCTGCCTCGTCTAGATGTTTGATGAAGTCCACAGTTGAGCACTTGACTCAAAGAAATATACTTGCAACTTGTCCTCAACAACCAAGATATGCAAGCATATGGTGATAAAATATAAAGTTAGCACATTCAATAGCATAATCCATTAATATTCATAACAAATACGCCCATGGAATAACAATTCAAATATTTTCAAGAGATTAATAGGACGAGAAAAGAGTATTTCTATTAAAATATAATCAAAAGAAGTATATGAATGAAAAACGTTTGTGTCGACATGTTTGGAACCGAGAAACTAAGTCCCTTCCAACTGGGCCTCCACCACTTCAATACTCCACCAAAGACAAGCTCATATAAGAGAGACAATGAGGTTCTTCATCAAGTAGGGAGGAGCTTGGGGGATGAACAATGTGTTCAGACTTAAAAGGACAAAGGGATGCAGACTCAATATGAAGCGGGTAATTTCTCTAGAGTAACTTTGCTCTCAAAGTTGAATTCTTCTCCTCTTTTCCACAACTTGGATATGGCCTTCAAATGGAAATGAAGGGCCGAGTCAGAACGTTTCCAGTATATGGAAGGTCAAGGATCAGGGATCTCATGACATGACATGGAAACCCAACACCATTTTTTATTTTTGGGCACAAAACCCAATGTACGTGGACTGTAATGGTGCAACCTAATTATACACATGACGTGTAACCATTAGGGCGCATATATGTGGAAAATATTATTTTTAGCTATGGGAACTACAAAAAGGGACTTCAAGTCTGCATAGGGAAATGGAAAAAGGCCCTGTGTGCAATTTTGCATAGGGTGAGGTAAATCTTGCTATAACAATATCTTTGAAAGAGAAAGGAAGAGAAGAGAAAATCTCTCAACCATTGAGAGGAAACTATAATCTTACTCTGTACTTTCTAAACTAAAAAGACACTGTGATGAAGTAATTTTGCATCTGTGTGATTTTATATTATGAGAATGAGTTAAGATTCTATTTTGAGATCCAAGGTTTCTCTTCTGAGTGTCACAGTGCAAAGTATGCCCAATGCCAACACTGGAAGTGCGTAGACAAGCCCCTTGAAATCCCAAAGCTCAGGAGAAACAATGCAAGGTGCACATATACCACTCAATGAAGGTGGAGGCCTTAAACATATGAAGATCGAAGCTCAAGACAGACAATGAAAAAATTACATAGAGTAGGCACAAGATTTGCGCAGGTGACTTTTCGAAGTCCCAAGCTCAAGAGGGAGATGTACCATGTGCGCCAGAGGATGAGTCGTCTAGGTGACAAAACTCAAGGAGAAAAAGCGTGTGCAGGGTTTCAAGTGGGGAATCAGGGAGTGTAAAATCCCTTGTTTAAGAACTGGTGGATGAGATCTTCTCGTGAGGATTCAAAATCCCCACAACCATTAGATCAGACAGGAGGAGCACAATCGATAATCACTGAGTCTGTTGGACTTCATCACTTCAACAGTTATGAGTTGTTTGTATTAAGTGATCCCTGAATCTCTGAAGTTGCGGAGTGAATCTACATTGTAGATCAGTGGGCAAATGCGAGCCGTTGGATCCTCGAGGGGTTCAATGATTCCAAAAGTTTGAGTCGTAACTTTCTAATGGATAAGAAACCCCAAAGATCCAAAGTCCCGGAGTAAAGGACATTCGTGGATCTAATGATCGAAAGAGGATCGTTAGATCTCCAAGCCTTTGTCCTTCGAAAGTTTGGTAGTTCAACACTCCGGAGAAATTGAGTCATATTTGTTAAGGGATAAGAAACCCCAAAGGTACTAATTCCTAGACTAAAGGACAACCATGGATCTGATCGAATGAGGACCGTTAGATCTCCAAGCCTTCATCCTTCGGAAGTTCGGTAGTTCGACACTCCGACGAGGTTGAGTCGTAGTTATTAAAAGGTAAGGATCTCCATGAGTCTTGATGTCCATAGTGGACGTCAACCGTTGATCAAAGGATAATGTGAGCCGCTATATCCTCGAGATCTTTGGTGGTTCAACGATATGGGTGAGATAGTTCAAAGTTGCAAGGTGCGGAGAACCTCCGAAGCCCGGAGTTCCAGAGTAGATCTTCATCGTAGATTCTCATGTTCAGAGAATCCCCACCAACCATTCGATTAAAATTCATAATCATTGAGGAAGGAAAGTGGAAGGACAGGATAGAGCCTACAGTTGCTGTTCAACCTTGTTTATGATTTAGTGTTGGAGTTGAAGAATCCTCTGGAGCGCCAGTGTCCCAGAGCTCTGAATAACTCCTTTTGGGCTAGCGCTAGGTTCTATCCCGTGGTCACATGCATAAATGTCAAGGTAAAAAGGGATAATTCCTACGGTTAAAATGAATTCAAAAATATGGAAAAGAAAAAGAAAAATGACAACAAACCAGCGGGGTCTAAATTCTTCTATTCACAACTTGACAACGGTCCTACGATTTTTCCCAAAAGTTTGGATTTATAAAAAAATTAAACAGAGACTCCATGCTACTAATAAATTCGAATTTATCAACAAATTCAATAGAGAATCCATGATATAAATTCGGATCTAGAATATAATTAAACGTATATCCCACCATATGAGTTGATTTAGGATTTAAATGAAATTCAACAGAGAACTCACGATACAAATTTAGGAATTAATTCATTAGTTTACCAACGAACAATACACTATTAAATTTCTTTAAAAATAATCTCAACTAAAATCTCGGATCAACTTCAAATATGGATTAAAAATACAATTTTTTGAACATAGACCATACAAAATATCATTTCAAGTTTTACAAAGAGGATAAAGCCACCCGAATTTAGAGTTCGGAAATGCTGGAAATTACAACGAAAATTGAAAATTGTAAGCACCGTAACTATTATTCATTTGGAAATAGTTGTAACAATTTGGCATTGAGACTTTCTATTGAATCTAGAGTGGCCATACCAAATCTAACATACTAATATACACATACTACAAATAAATTCAGAACATAAAAAAAAAATTACTGGGACCAATGAAAGTTGTGAAATGAAGATGCCCTTCAAAGTCTTGTGCTCCTTTTTTTCTCTTGCTTTATAATCAACGAAGTTTCACCGGTACCTCCCAACCAATGCTAGGGGTACTCTTCTTTCCCCTTATCCCCCTGAGCCACAAAGGGGCCAAGCACAAAAACCAAAACACAATAGCTTCCAATCTTGCCTCGCAAGGAAAAAATTCCACTCTTTTCACAATATTGGAGTCCCAACTATCACAAGTAAAGAACAATCATATCAAAATTCGACAACATAACAATGCTCAAAAGGTCCGATCCATTTCCCTTCTACATCATTTGTTTTATATAAATTTTCCTCACTGACACCTGTCCTCATGCACAAATAATTAACTTTTTAATTTAAATTAATTATTATTATTCACCCACACACTTATCATACTCTCCCCAAGTTGCACAAGTAATTACCAAATTTTATTTTAGTTAAAAAGGAAAATTCCCTCACATTCCCCAATGTGTTCCTATTTTTGCTCTTAGTTGTCCTTTTGTTCCCCAAATTCTCATTTAATGAGTGTCTCCTAACTAGATCTTAGTTAGAGTTGGATTAGGAGTCTTTTTATAGTTATACTAGTGGTAGGTTGACTCGGTATTCTATTCTATGTACACCCATTCTCTCAAGTTATTATTTATTTCTATTTAAAAATCCTTTTTTATTAATTTTGTGCACACATGTGAATTTTATCAAATCTGTAGATTTTACTTACTTTTTCCTAGAAATTGATTTATCTCAAATCTTTAACTCGTGTCATAATTCATTTAGTCCTTTATGTAAATTTAGACTTAGAATTAGTTTTAGACTTAGGATTAGACTTTTGTTAGGATTTATAATTAATAATCTATTGTTTAATAAATACTTTATTCTAACAAGGTCTAATCATTCCATTGTTTTCTAGGCCACCTAGATTTATTGACTCAAGTTTCAATTGTGTGACGTTCCCTTTAAGACGTACCTCCGTGCTCCAAGGGTGCCGCTCGCATTTGACTCGTTTTGGAAGTTTGTCCGACCCATTGGAGTCAAAACTCCATTCAGTCAACCTTGTGAGAAACTAAGGGCTTCTAAGGAATACAGACTTTGCCTTATTGTGTGCCCCTTAGAAATCTTCATGAACGACTGTCTTAGTCTTCCCTCACGACATCGTGGACCACTCAAACTAGGTAATCGTTAACCTACAGTTCTAGCCACGACGAGAGTGCTAGTAGGCGGTGACAGGGACGTTGTCGCACCTCTCCCTCAATGTTTGGTTTCTTTGCATGGCCCCTCTACTCTTTATGTGCATCAGATTAGCAAGCATCGTCAATCCTTCATCCACTAATAAAACACTATCAATAATCTATATGCATAATCATACTAAAATCAATCATATGTCAAAATTGCGTAAATGAACTACTAAATAGAAATACAATCCACTTCCTGACTCAATCCAGAGTCCAAGGAAGTCCATTGATGCCATTAGTATCCATAACCTGTCATGTGTCCTGCACAATCAGGAGAAATCGTCAATAACATCTGCCAATACATGTACATCAAATAACAAAAAGTCACAACACATCATCATCATCATGTATAATCCAAAATTGAAATGAAATCACAATGTACCATAACCAGATCACTTGCATGAAAGTGTCCTCAAAGAATAAGTCAATAAAAGTGTGCTCATTAGAGTGAGATGTTACATACACCCCCTCTTGTTTTAAAATTCATCCCGAAGTTTGTAAAATATATAAAAGCAACTAAATAAATGTATATGACATATATCTATATGTCTAATCTATCAAACAAGTAAGGAAACCGTTGACGCATCTCATATGCGTCTTCCTAGGTAGCCGAGTGTGGAAATAGTTGTCCCACTGGACCTTGAGATGATCGACTATTCGATGTCATAGCTGTTGAATGTGATGGTCTAGAATGAGGATTAGCTATGCCATGATAGCACCCTCGTACAACACTTGCAAAGAACTCATGCCAATAACATATGAAGGATCACTAATATAATGTCTCAAAACAGATACACGAAATACATCGTGCATACGCCTCAAAGAGACAAGCAAGGCTAGTCAATATGCCACAAGTCCTTTATTTTACACAACTTCAAAAGGTTCCACAAACCTAGGATATAGTTTAACACCCTTTCCCAACTTGATCGAACTCTTGTGTGGTTTTACCCGCAAGTAAACTCCTTCGCCAACTTCATAACTGTGGTCAACATGATGCGCATCAACATAACTCTTATGATGATCTTGTGCTTATTTAATCCTATGTCTTATCAATTGCATCTGTTCTTCCTTATTGAATTACTTCTGGTCCTATCAGGACCCTATCCTCAATTCGATCCTAACTCAACGACGTCGGACATGGTCACCTATAAAGAAAATCAAACAGTGCCATATTAATCATACTCTGATAGTTATTGTTGTATGCAAACTCTACTAGTGGTCCATTACATGCATACACAACATATCCTCCAAAATATGGTCTGTTCTTTCTGTTTTCCCATCTGTCTTTGAGTGATATGTTGTGATAAAGTTTAGTTGTGTTCCCAAATCCTCTTGGAAACTAGTCCAAAACCATCCTATAAAAAACGATCTCTGATCGGATATGATCATTCTTGGTACTCCATGTAATCTCACAATCTCGCTGAAAAATAATCTTGCTATGTCTGGTGCCTGATATGTCATATGTATTGGAATAAAGTGTGAAATCTTCATCAAAGTTTCAACTACCACGGAAATCGAATCATGTCTTCTTGCCGTTATTGGAAATCCAACGATAAAGTCCATCGAAATGACCTCCCATTTTGATTTTGGAATACAGTGTCATTGTAGTAATCCTGTTGTATGTCTATGTTTAGCCTTAACTTGCTGACATTCTAGACATATTGCCACGTAACTAAATATCTCTGCTTTCATTCCCTTCGAGAAGAATAAAGTCTTAAGGTCTGCCTTCATCTTCATGACTGTTGGATGAGCCATGTTTACTGCTCGATGAGCTTCACTTAATATCAAACTTCTTAATTCATCGTTAGGTGGTATGTAAATTCTTCCGTGAAATATCGACAATCCATCATTGTCTAATGAAGAAACTTCATACTTCGATACCATCATGGTATATCGTCCAATATTATTCTTAACAGCCTTGTACCAATCATCGTCTATATGTAAAGTTAGAATCTTTTCTCTAATATTTGTCTTAAGCGGTTTTACTGAGAATATGTGTGGTCTCCGACTCAATGAATTTGCCACTTAATTCATTGTTCCTTTAATGTAATTAATCTCAAAGTCGTATTCGCTAAGTAATTATCACCAACACCTTTGTCGTGCGTTCAAGTCATTCTCTGTGAAAATATGCTGCAAACCACATTGATATTTATTTAGTTCAAATTTTCATCCAATCAGATAATGTCTCCAAATTCTCAGGGCATACACAATTGGTTATGCATTGCATAGTTCTCTTCATGCTTTCTCAATTTCCTAGAAATGTAAGCGATGACTCGACCGTCTTGCATCAAAACTCTGCCTAAACCTTCCTTGGATGCGTCCATCCATACCAATAATTCCTTGTCCATGTCGAGGACCTTTAGTATCAACGTTTTCGTCAACAACTCTTTGATATTTTGAAAATATTCCGTGTATTTATCAGTCCATACAAACTTCTTGTTCTTCTTCTGCAATTCCCTGATCGGATTTGCTATCTTCAAAAAACCTTTGTCGAATCGTCGGTAATATCCTGCTAAACCCATCAAGCTATGTACTTCTTGTACATTTGTTGGTGAAGGACATTCCATAGTAGCCTCTACCTTTGCTGGATCCACAACGATACCTTCACCAGATATGATATGTCCCTAGTATTGAATCTTCAATTGGTAAAAAGATCATTTCGATATTTTCCTGTATAATTCGTTTTCTCGTAGACACTGTAGGACCAATCTTAAATGTTTGTCATGCTCTTCTTTCATCCAAGAATAAATCAATATGTCATCAATAAATACTTGAATAAACTTATCCAAGTATTCACAGAACACCCCATTCATCAAACTCATGAATACCCCCGGGGCATTTGTCAATCCGAACAGTAAAACTGTAAACTCATAGTGTCTGAATCTTGTCTTAAATGCGGTCTTAGGGATATATTATTCTTTAATCGTAATTGGTGATATCATGATCTCAATTCAATCTTCAAAAACACCGTCTTTCCTTTGATCTAATCAAACAAATCATTTATTATTGGCAACATATATTGGTTCTTGATCGTCGCTTTTTTCAATTGACGATAGTCAATACAAAGTCTCCATGATCCATCCTTCTTTATCACGAGAATAACTAGTGCACCCCAAGGATACACACTTGGATGTATAATTCCCAAATCCAACAATTCCTTTAATTGCATTTTAATTCCCGCAATTCAGGCATTGACATCCGATATGGCATTGTCGCTATCGATTCAGGTCTAGGATTCAAGTCTATTGTAAACTCCAACTCTATTTTAGGCGGTAAACCTGGTAAATCTTATGGAAACACGTCTGCAAAGTCTTGCACTGTAGGAATATTTTCTAATCCTTCTGAATCTCCCTTTTCATTTAGCGCTAACTGCATAAATCTTGCACCCCTTGCACATACTCTTCTATAGCTGTAGGGAAGAAATAAATCTCAAGGACACCCCTTGGTTCCTTCCTAAAATCACTCTACTCTATCCCAAATCGTCTGTCAAACTTAACCATTTCATCTTACAATTAAGTATTGCATCATGCAATTCCAGCCAATCCATACCAATCACTATATCATAAGATCCTAAGATCATGAAATATAGGTTGACCTTCATTAAAATCTCCCAAGTTAATAATAGGGTTTGTAACCTTTCCTCCAACCTTCTATTTGGCACCCGATACCATTTCTACATATCTAAACTCGTTCTGCTCGACTTCCTTTACCTTAATTCTCTTTAGCGCTGCATTAGAGATAAAGCTCTCTGTAGCACCTGGATCTATCAAAGTGATAAAAGTTTGGTTGACGATTGTAATTGACATCTCGAGCATAGTGGATTGGTGCTCGGCCTGGTGGTTGTTCACCGCTGCATGTATTCTGTGGGCCTTTCCCAAATCTCCAACTGTAGTGGTTCTTGATGTTCTGACTGCCCTATCCTTCTCAATAAGACAATCTCACTGCGAATGTGGCTCTCCACACATCCAACATCTAGTCTTCGGTCTAGTGATCCTGGTCCTCGAAATAGAAGTTGTTGTCCTAGCAGTCTGTGATCCTGGTTTATTCTATTGAACATGCCTAAAATTTTGTTGTTGAGGAGGGCGCTGGTACGGCTGATATGGTCCTCTATAAGGAGTCCTCTGCTGAGGAGTATGTCATCACAGTGTCGAGAACATAGGTCCTCTGGACATATCTCGATACCCTGAAGTCTTTCTGGCCAGTGTTCAACTCTTCCTCATCGATGATGGCCTTTTGAACTGCATCGTGAAATTTTTGAGGCATTAATATCCTCACCTTTGCACGAATGTTGAAGTTAAAGTTGAAGACAAACTTGTTGACCTTTAACTTATTTGTGTTCAGATGTGGAGCATACCTGAGTAGATCCATGAATCTTGCCTCATACTCTGACACTGTTTGACCACCATGTCGTAAGGTGTTGAACTCATTAAGCTGGTGCTCAATGAATTCCTTGAACAAGTACCTCTCCCAGAACTGTTCCTCAAACAAATCCCATGACACATCTTCGACGACCATGTTTAGTTGAGGTAGGAGCATCTTCCACCAAAGTAGAGCACTCCCCCTCAGCTAAAAGGCCGCCATGCAGACTTTCATGTTGGAGGTGTAATCACGAAGTGCAAAGCACATCACCATGATCTCCAACCATGCCTCGACGACTAAGCTATTTGGGGCACCCCAAAACTCGAGAAATTTCACCTTCTCAAGTTCTCTGTGTATACTACTACTACATTCCAGAGCGCACTGTGAACCCTCATTAGGAACAAACACTCTCCCCTCATCTATATCCAAATGGTTGATCAACGCCTTTGACATCCTGTTGAAGGATCTCATCATACCTACCACATCTTCCACAACAAACTGCTCCTTCTCAGTGGTCGATTCGTCTCCCTGGGGGTTAGACTCCATTGGCGTGGGTACTATTGGAGGTGTCACACCTCTTCCTCCAACACCACATCATCTACCTCCCCTATGTCCTCTAACCATGATTACCGCATGTACAATTCCAAAATTTAATTAGCGATATAATTTTAATCATTCAGTTAACAAAGTGGAAGGTGTAACGGTCCAATGTCGTAGGTTTGAACCCGCTCTGATACCATATGTAACATCCCCTTTATTACGACATAAATGTAAGTGAGTACAGTAGTGGTACATTTAAAAAAAAAAAAACCTCAAAGAATAAATATTACTCGACATTAACATAATTTAATATTACAAATTCATCTCTCAATTACATCCTACACTTCAAGTTTCATTATACAACATCATTGCTACTAACAGAATAAATTATAACACAAATCCATCTAGGATATCTACCCATCCAACCTACCTGCAAGGTTTGGACCTACAAGACACATAATCAACGCTCAAGTCCAGGATTCATCCAATTGATTTTGACCATTTAAGGTATCAATACTGGCGACTGTTGTGAGGAACAAGGAAGCATCTAATCCCTGTACCCAAACTCAAATCTAGACTTAGGATTAAAATAACAACAAAGTACTTAATCATAACACAAATTTAATCATTCAAATCCTCAAATACTAGACAAGTTTTCCTTCCCTTAAAGGTTACAATAACAATAATTAACCATCTTCTAGATAATATGCCATCTCTTTATGAAATCTATCATATAATTATTACTCATTATTAAACAAAAATCTCTTCCCTCAAGGAGATACAAGCATCAATCATTATTCAATATTGTAACAGTCCTCCATTGTACAACAAAGTTAGTTGATACTATGAGTTCACATAATATATATATATATATATATATATATTTGAAAGAGAAAGGAAGAGAAGATAAAATATCTCAACCCATGAGAGGAAACTGTAAGCTTACTCTGTACTTCCTGAACTAAAAAGACACTATGATGAATTAATTATGCATCTGTGTGATTGTCTATTATGAGAATGAATTAAGATTTTGTTTTAAGATCCAAGATTTTTCTTCTTAGTGTCACATTACAAAGTATGCCCAGTGCCAACACTAGAAGTGTGTAGACGGGCCCCTTGAAATCCCAAACCTCAAGAGAAACAATGCAAGGTACACATAGACCACTCAAGGAGGGCAGAGGCCTTAAAATTCTGAAGATCAAATCTCAGGAGAGATGTGAAAAAATTACACAGAGTAGGCACACGAGTTACATAGGTGACTTTTCCAAGTCCCAAGTTCAGGAGGGAGATGCACCCTGTGCTTCAGAGGTTGATTCGTCTAGGTGATGAAGCTCAAGGAGAAAAAGGGTGTGCAGGATTTCAAGTGGGGACTTAGGGAGTGTAAAATCCCTTGTTTAATAATTGGTGGACGAGATCTACTCGTGAGGAGTCAAAATCCCCACAACTATAAGATCAGATAGGAGGAGCACACTCGATAATCCCCAAGTCCTTCGGACTTCGTCACTTTGGCAGATTTGAGTTGTTTGTATTAAGTGACCCTCGAAGCTCCAAAGTCACGGAGTGAATCTACACCATAGATAGGTGGGTGAATGCGAGCCATTGGATCCTCAAGGGGTTTGATGATTTGACAAGTTTGAGTCGTAAATTTCTAAGGACTAAGAAACCCTGAAGCTCTGAAGTTCCGTAGTAAATGCCAGCCATGAATCTATTGATCGAACGAGGACCATTATATCTCTAAGCCTTCCTCCTTCGGAAGTTCTATAGTTCATCACTCTGACAAAATTGAGTCATAGATATTAAGGGATAATAAATCACGAAGCTTTGAAGTCCCGGAGTAAAGGACAATCGTGGATCTAGTGATCGAACGAGGACCGTTAGATCTCTGAGCCTTCGTCCTTCAGAAATTTAGTAGTTCGACACTCCGAAGAAGTTGAGTCATAGTTGTTAAAAGGTAATGAACTACCAGAGTCCCAAATTCTAGAGTGGACGTGAACCATTGATCAAAGGAGGACGTGAGGCGCTAGATCCCCGATCTCTTCAGTGTTTTGGCGATCCAGGTGAGATAGTTCAAAGTTGTGAGGTGCGGAGAACCTTCAAAGCCCAGAGTTCCATAGTAGATCTCCACCATAGATTCTCATGTGAGGAGAATCCCTGTCAGCCATCCGATTAAAATTCATAATTGTTGACGAAGGAAAGTGGAAGGACAGGGTAGAGCCTACATCTTTTGGTCAACCTTGCTTATGACCGAGTGTGGTTGGTAATACTCCGGGTAAATGAGAGTGTTTGAGTTGAAGAATCCTCCAGAGCGTCGGAGTCCCCAAGCTCTGAATAATGCCTTTTGGGCCAACGCCAGGTTCTAGCCCACAATCACATGCATAACTGTCAAGGTAAAAAGGTCTAATGCCTACGGTTAAAATTCAAGTCAAAACTCTGGAAAAGAAAAAGAAAAATGACAGCGAACCAACGGGTTCTAAATTCTTAGATTCACAACTTGAGAATGGTCCTATGATTTTTCCCAAAAATTTGGATTTATAAAAACAATAAACAGAGACTCCACGCTACTAATAAATTCATATTTATCAACAAATTCAACAAAGAATCCATCATATAAATTCGGATCTAGAATATAATTTAACAAAGATCCCACCATATGAATTGATTTAGGATTTAAATGAAATTCAACAGAGAACTCATGAAACAAATTTAGGAATTAATTCCTTAATTTACCAACGAACAATACACTATTAAATTTCTTTAAGAATAATCTCAACTAAAAACTCCGATCATACGAACTTCAAATATGGATTAAAAATACAATTTTTAAAACACAGACCATACACAATATCATTTTGAGTTTTACAAAGAGGATCAAGCCACCCAAATTTAGAGTTCGAAAACGCCGAAATTATAGTGAAAATTGAAAATTGTAAGCACTATAACTATTATTCGTTTGAAAACAATTGTAACAATTTGGCATTAAGACTTTCTATTGATTCTCCAATGGCCATACAAAATCTAACATACTAATATACTCGTACTAAAAATAAATTTAGAACATAAAAAAAAATTACCGTGACCAATAACGGTTGTGAAATGAAGATTCCCTTCAAAGTCTTGCACTCTTTTTGTTCTCTTTCTTGCTAATCAATGAAACTCCACCGGTACCTCAAAGCCGATGCTATGGGTACTCTTCTTCCCCCTCAGCCCCCCGAGCCACAAAGAGGCAAAGCACAAAACCATAACAAAGTAGCTTCCAAGCTTGCCTCGCAAGGAAGAGCTTCGAATCTTTTCAGAAGAATGGAGTCCCAACTCTCACAATTAAAACACAGTCAAACAAAAATGTGGTAGCATAACAATGCTCAAAAGGTCCAATCTATTTCCCTTCTACATCATTTGTTTTATAGAAATCTTCCTCACTTACACCTGTCCTCATGCACAAATAATTAACTTTTTAATTTAAATTAATTATTATTATTCACCCACACACTTGTCATACTCTCCCCAAGTTGCACAAGTAGTTACCAAATTTTATTTTATTTAAAAAGGCAAATTCCTTCACATTCCCCAATGTGTTCCTATTTTCTCTCTTAGTTGTCCCTTTGTTCCCCAAATTCTCATTTAATGAGTGTCTCCTAACTAGATCTTAGTTAGAGTTGGATTAAGAGTCTTCTTCTAGTTAGATTAGTGGTAGGTTGAATCAATATTCTATTCTATGTACACCTATTCTCTCAAGTTATTATTTGTTTCTATTTAAAAATCATTTTTTATTAATTTCATGCACACATGTGCATTTTATCAAATCTTTAGATTTTACTTACTTTTTCCTAGAAATTGATTTATCTCAAATCTTTAACTCATGTCATAATTCATTTAGTCCTTTATTTAAATTTAGACTTAGACTTAGTCTTAGACTTTTGTTAGGCTTTATAATTAATAATCCATTGTTTAATAAATATTTTATTCTAAGTTACAAGGTCTAATCATTCCAATGTTTTCTAGGCCACCTAGGTTTATTGAATCAAGTTTCAATTGTGCGACGTGCCCTTCAAGATGAACCAATGGGATCCAGTGGTTCCACTCTCATTTGACTTGTTTTGGAAGTTTCTCTGACCCTTTGGAGTCAAAACTCCATTCAGTCGACCTTGTGAGAGACTAAGGGATTCTAAGGAATAAGGACTCTGCCTTATTGCACGCCCCTTAGAAATCTTCGTGAGTGACTGTCTTAGCCTGCCCTCGTGAATTTCTGGACCACTCAAACTAGGTAATCGTTAACCTACAGTTATGGCCACGGTGGGAGTGCTAGTAGGTTGTCACAGGGACATTGCCACACCTCTCCCTCAATGTCTGATTTCTGTGCATGACCCCTCTAATCCTTATGTGAGTTGGATTAGAAAGCATCTTTAGGCTTGCATCCACTAATAAAATACTATCAATAATCCATATTCATAATCATACTATAATCAATCATATGTCACAAGTGGAGAAATGAAATACTAAATCGAAATACAATCCACTTCCTAACTCAATCCAGAGTCCAAGGAAGTCCATTGATGCCATCAACTTATCTAACCTGTCATGTGTCCTACACACTTAGGAGAACTCGTCAATAGCATATGCCAATACATATACATCAAATAAAAAAAAATCACAACACATCATCATCATCATGTATAATCCAAAATCGAAACGAATTAAAAATGTACCATAACTGGATCACTTGCACACAAGTGTCCTCAAAGAATAAGTCCATAAAAGTGTGCTCAGTAGAGCGGTATGTTACATACACCCCTTACTGTTTTAAATTTCTTCCTGAATTTTGTACAATATATAAAAGAAAATAAATAAATGTATATGACATAGATCTATATGTTTAATCTATCAAACAAGTAAGGAAACTGTCGATGCATCTCATATGCGTCCTCCCAGGTAGACGAGTGTGGACTATAGCTGTCCCACTAGACCTTGACTTGATCGACTATTCGATGTCGTAGATGTCGAATGAAATGGTACAAAATGCGGATTGGATCCACCATGAGAGCACCCTCTTCCGACACCTGTAAAGAACTCATGTCAATAACATGTGAAGGATCACTAATATAATATCTCAAAATAGATACATGAAATACATCATGCATACGCCTCAAAGAATCAAGCAAGGCTCGTCAATAATCCACGGGTCCTTTCTTTTCTAGAACTTAGAAAGGTCCCAAAAACCTAGGAGAGAGTTTAACACCCTTTCCCAACTTGATCAAACTCTTGTGCGGTTTCACCCGTAAGAAAAATCCGTCGCCAACTTCATAACTACGGTCTACGCGATGCGAATCAACATAACTCTTCTGCCGATCTTCTGCTTCTTTAATCATATGTCTTATCGATTGCATCTATTCTTCCATTTCTTGAATTACTTATGGTCCTATCAGGACTCTATCCTCAAGTCGATCCCAACTCAACGACATCCAACATGGTCTCCTGTAAAGAAACTCAAACGGTGCCATCTTAATCGTACTTTGATAGCTGTTGTTGTATGTAAAATCTACTAGTGGCAAGAATTATTCCCAACGTTTATGTGGTCCATTACATACATATGCAACATATCCTCCAAAATTTAGTTTGTTCTTTGTGTTTTCTCCTTTGTCTCTTGGTGATATGCTATGCTAAAGTTTAGTTGTGTTCCCAAAGCCTCTTGGAAACTGGTCCAAAACCATCCTGTAAACATTGATCCCCGATCAGATATGATCCTTCTTGGATCTCCATGTTATCTCACAATCTTGCTGAAAGATACTCTTTCTATGTTTGGCGCCTGATACGTCATACGTACTAGAATAAAGTGTGCACTCTTCGTCAGTGTGTCAACTACCATGAAAATCAAATCATGTCTCCTTGTTGTTAACGTCAATCCAATGATAAATTCCATCGAAATGACCTCCAATTTCGATTCTGGAATAAAGTGTGGTTGTAGTAATCCTGCTGGATGTCTATGTTCATCCTTCACTTGCTGACATTCTAGACATCTCGCCACGTAACTAACTATGTCAGCTTTCATTCCCTTCTAGAAGAATAAAGGCTTAAGGTCTGCCTTCATCTTCGTGACTCTTGGATGAGCCATGTATACTTCTTGATGATCTTCACTTAATATTGAACTTCTTAATTCGTCGTTAGGCGATACATAAATTATTATGTTAAATCTAAAAAATCCATCGTTTTCTAATGAATAACCTTCATACTTAGGTACCATAATGGTATCTCGTCCAATATTATTCTTAACATCCTTGTACCAATCATCGTCTATCTATAAATTTAGAATATTTTCTCGAAGATTCATCTTAAGCAGTATTACCGAGAATATGCGTGGTCTCCAACTCAATGCATCTACCACTCGGTTCACTGTTCCTTTAATGTAATTAATCTCAAATTCATATTCACTAAGTAATTCTGACCAATGCCTTTGTCGCGTGCTCAAGTCAATCTGTGTGAAAATATGATGCAAACCACAGTGATCTGTCTTTAGTTCGAATTTTCATTGAATCAGATAATGTCTCCAAATTATCAGGGAATACACAATTTCTAATAAATCCATGTCATGTGTTGTAAGTTCTCTTCATGCTTTCTCAATTTTATAGAAATGTGATCGATCACTCGACTATCTTGCATAAAAAATCTGCCTAAACCTTCCTTGGATGCGTCTGTGCATAACAAGAATTCCTTGTCCATGTTGGGGACATTTAGTATCAGTGTTGTTGTCAACAACTCTTTGATCTTTTGAAATTGTTCCGTGCATTTCTCAGTCCATACAAACTTGTTGTTCTTCTTCTACAATTCCGTGATTGGATTTGCTATCTTCAAAAAACCTTCGATGAATCGTTAGTAATATCCTACTAAACCCATAAATCTATCTATTTATTGTACGTTTTTCAATGCGATCCATTCCATAATAGCCTCTACCTTCGTTGGATCCACAACAATACCTTCACTAGATATGATATGTCCCAAGTAATGAATCTTTGATTGGTAAAAATAACATTTCGATAGTTTCCCGTACAATTTGTTTTCTCATAGACACTGTAGAACCAATCTTAAATGTTCATCATGCTCTTCTTTCGTCCGACAATAAATTAGTATGTCATCAATAAATACTTGAACAAACTTATCCAAGTATTCATGGAACACCCCATTCATCAATCTCATGAATACCCCCGGGATGTTTGTCAATCCGAATGGTAACACTTTAAACTCATAGTGTCTGAATATCATCTTAAATGCGGTCTTAGGGATATCTTCTTCTTTAATCCGTAATTGGTGATATATTGATATCAAGTCAATCTTCTAAAAAACTGTCGCTCCTTTCATCTGATCAAACAAATCATCTATTCTTGGCAACATATACTGGTTCTTGATCGTCTCTTTGTTCAATTGGCGATAGTCAATACAAAGTCTCCATGATCCATCCTTCTTTCTCACGAGAATAATTGGTGCACCCCAAGGAAACACACTTGGATGTATAATTCCAAAATCCAACAATTTCTTCAATTGCATTTTCAACTTTTGCAATTTAGGTGTTGACATCTGATATGGCGTTCTTGCTATCAGTTCAGTTCTAGGCTTCAAGTCTATTGTAAACTCCAAATCTCTTTTGGGTGGTAAACCTAATAACTCTTCTCGAAACAGATCTACAAACTCTTCCACTATAGGAAGGTTTTCTAATCCTTTTGCATTGCCCTTTTCATTTAGCGCTAAGACTGCATAAAGATTTCACCCCTTGCACATACTCTTTCGTAGCTGTAGGGAAGAAATAAATCTCAAGGACACCCCTTGGTTACTTCCCACAATCACTATACTCTGTCCCAAATCGTCTGTCAAACTTAACCGTTTCGTCTTACAGTTAAGTATCGCATCATGCAATTTCAACCAATCCATACCAATCACTATTTCATAAGATCCTAAGATCGTGACATATAGGTTTACCTTTGTTAACTAATCTCCCAAGTTAATGCTACAGTCCGTAACCTTTCCTTCAACCTTCTTTTTGGCACCCGATGCCATTTCTACATATCTGAACTCGTCCTGCTTGACTACCTTTACCTTAATTATCTTTAGCGCCGCATTAGAGATAAAGCTCTCTATAGCACCTGGATTTATTAAAATGATAAAATTTTGGTCGGTGATTGTACTTGATGTCTCGAGCACAGTGGACTAGTGCTCAGCCTGGCGGTTGTTTAGCGTTGCATGTATTCTATGGGCCTTGCCAAAATATCCAACTGTAGTGGGTCATGATGGTCTAGCCGCCCAGGTCTTATCAATCGGACAATATTGCTAGTAATGTGGCTCTCTACATATACAACATCCAGTCTTCGGTCTAGTGTTTTTGGTCCCCGGAGTAGAATATTTTGTCCTAGAAGTCTGTGATCCTAGTTTGTTTTTTTGAACATGCCTAAAATACTTTTGTTGTGGATGACGCTGATGTTGTTGCTGTGGTCTACTATAAGGAGTCTTATGTTGAGGATTCTGTCATCGCGGTGTCAAGAACATAGGTCCTCTGGGCATATCGTAATGCCCTGAAGTCTGTCTGGCCATTTTTTGTTGTTGCTGCGCTCCTGATGTCATCTGTCCAGTTGGTATAGAATGAGTCTTTCCCTGACCCCCACCGTTTATATCTTCCTCAACTATGAGGGACTTCTGAACTGCATTGTACAATGTCTGAGGCATTAAGATCCTCACCTTCGCACGAATGTTGAAGTTAAGGAAAAACACAAACTTGTTGACCTTTAACTTCTTCATTTTCAGATGTGGAGCATACCTAAGTAGTTCCATGAATCTTGCCTCATACTCTGGCACCATACGACCACTCTGTCGTAAGGCATTGAAATAATTAAGTTGGTGCTCAATGAATTCCTCGGACAAGTACCTCTCCCGGAACCGTTCCTTAAACAAATCTCATGACACATCTTCGACAACCATGTTTAGTTGAGGTATGAGCATCTTCCACCAAAGTAGAGAACTCCCCTTCAGATGAAATACCGCCATACGAACTTTCATGTTAGAAGTGTAATCACAAAGTGCGAAGCACATCGCCATGTTCTCCAACCATGCCTCAACAACTAATCCATCTGGGGCACCCCAGAAATAGGGAAATTTCACCTTCTTAAGTTCTATGTGTATACTACTACTATCAGCGAGAGTGCACTATGAACCCTCATTGGGCACGCTCTCCCCTCATCTCGATCCAAACGGTTGATCAATGCCTCTGACATCCTCTTGAAGGATCTCATCATACCTACCACATCTTCCACAACAACCTGCTCCTGCTCAGTGGTCGATTATTCTCCCTAGGGGTTAGACCCCTATGGCGTGGGTACTATCAGAGGTGTCACACCTCTTCCTCCAGCACCACGTCGTCTACCTCTCCTGCGTCCTCTAACCATGGCTATCACATGTACAATTTCAAAATTTAATTAGCGATATAATTTCAATCATTCAGTTAACATGGTGGAAAGCATAACAATCCAATGTCGCAGGGTTGAACTCACTCTGATACCATATGTAACATCCCCTCTATTACGACATAAATGTAAGTGAGTACAATAGTGATACATTTTTTTTTTAAAACATCAAAGAACAAATGTTACTCGACATTAACATACTTCAATATTACAAATTCATCTCTCGTTTACATCCTACACTGCAAGTTTTATTATACAACATCATTGTGTTAGGCAGCTAGAGAGGTAGTGGGCGGGGGGGCAAAAGGCCCATAGTGATAATAGTGGAGGCCATTCAATGTAAGGTGGACTAGGTCCACTATATTATTAAATAACACCCATTATGGTTGTTAGATATTAGTTAGATATAATAAATGTAAGAGGACTTCTTAGAAGGTTCTACTTCTAGAAGATTCCTCCTCTAGAATGTTCTTAGGTGATGTTAGAACTATATAAAGGGGTTCAAACAATGTAATGGGATATGAAGAGAATTATTGTATTTGGATCTAAAGCTCAATAGGAGGATTTTCCCTCGAAGAGGCAAGTGAACATGAACCTTCTAAGAAGTTCTCTTACATTTATTATATCTAACTAATATCTAACTACCATAGTGGGCCTTACTTAATAATATAGTGGACCTAGTCCACCTTACATTGAATGTCTTCCACTATTATTACTATGGGCCTTCTAGGCCCTCCCACTACCTCTCTAGCTACCTAACATTATTAGATATAATAAATGTAAGAGGACTTCTTAGAAGGTTCTACTTCTAGAAGATTCCTCCTCTAGAATGTTCTTAGGTGATGGTAGAACTATATAAAGGGGCTCAAGCAATGTAATGGGATATGATGATAATTATTGTATTGTGAGTGGTAGCTCAAATATACAATTTGTTTTGAAAAATTCAGCCCCAGATGCTACAAAAATCAGAAAAATCACGCGGCGTCTGCAGGAAAAAAAAAAAAAAACCTGAAAAATTGTAGATTTTAAAACTTCAATATCTTGACTTCCCGGACTCCGTTTCGGATGTTTTTTTTTTAATTGGGTGTTTTTCTAAGAGGAACTCATATCTACCACCTGTTTCTACAAAATTTGTACATAAATATACAGAAATTGTCCATAATGTCTCAACCCTCTTTTTTCTTCTCCATATTTGTTTTTTTGCAAAAATAAAAATATTTGCCCACACTTCCTTCCAAGGAAAGTGCTCTGATACCACTTTTTATGTACCCAAATACCTGAATACAAAAGCACCAAAATAGATATAGAAGAACAATATGCAAAATCTCTCTTATTACTATCAAACCCTTGAGGTAGGGAAACACCATACAATGGATCCTATTATGGAAGGGATCCTCTCCTATTCACTTGCCTCTTCGAGAGGGAATCCTCCTATTGAGATACCACTCACAATACAATAATTCTTTTCATATCCCATTACTTTGATTGAACCCATTTATATAGTGCTACCATCACCTAAGAACATTCTAGAGGAGGAATCTTCTAGAAGTAGAACTTTCTAAGAAGTCCTCTTACATTTATTATATCTAACTAATATCTAACTACCAGAGTGGGCCTTATTTAATAATATAGTGGACCTAGTCCACCTTACATTGAATGGCCTCCACTATTATCACTATGAGCCTTCTGGTCCCCCCCACTACCTCTCTAGCTACCTAACAAATTTGTAGACCAATCAGAATCAATAGAAGATGTATGTAGATAGGCATAGGGTATAACACAACTTTGAGGTTGGAGATATAGTATTTCTCATATTTCAGCCTTACAGACAGTCATCACTGAAGAAAAGTGGTGCATAGAAGTTGAATCCCCTCTTTTATGGACCCTACAAAGTGATCCAGAGAGTTGGGGAAGTAGCATACGAGCTGGAGCTACCAAAGGGTAGCAAGATCCACACCACCTTCCATGTATCCTACCTCAAGAAGGAACTGGGTCAATTGGTCAACACTTCATCATATCTTCATCCACTAGATGAGGAAGGGTAGTTGGTTCTATCCCTCAAGAGGATTTTTGATGTTAGGGAACGAAGGCTGAGCAGTGGGTTCATTACTTTGTTCCATGGAAAGAATTTCCCGTAGTAGATGTTACCCGAGAAGGAGAATAGATATTACAACACCCTAATCTGGAGTTGCTTGAGGACAAGAAATACTGGGAATGAAGGACTATAATGTCCCTTTCCAATTGATAGAGGATGAATCAATAGTCTATATGACTCATGTAGGCTATGGTCAATAAGAAAAAAAGGGAATCAAGGAGGTTTCTTTGGTGTCATTGGTTTAAAAGAATAAAAAATCCTAAAAGTGACATTAAATAAAATAAATAATTATATTTAATTGGAATTTGAGGGAAATAAAGTAAGGGTTTGATTTGGCCAAAAAAGGGAAATATCTAGAAGGTCCAAAGAGAGGATAAATAGATGGGTAACCCTTCTCTTTAGGATTATGTTTTATGATCTCTTGTTGATGTGCTCTAGCCAAGTTTTTGTTAGGGGTTGGAAAACTCCTTCCATTTCAGTTTAGTTTCAATGGTGAAATATCCACACTAGCTAGACAAGAGGAGGATTCATCCGGAGTCCTCATTGGAGTTTGTTGTTGTGTTTGGTTTAATTTTGGAGAGAGTTGGAGGAATATTGACTTCCGTAGGGGGTTTGTGGCAATTTTTCAGAGGAGACTGATCATTAGATTTGCAGGTTCTAGGAGGGTTTCACGTAGCTTGGAAAGGAGACACCCCTGCGGGTTGAGCACGGGTTATCCCAAGAGGCCTTGATAGATGTCTCGTGGTTGTCCCACGAGGACCTCTGCGAATTTGGGGTTGTAGTAGTTAGTTAGATCAGGGTTGCGAAGGTTACAATGGTGGTTTGCAGAGCAGACATAGCATGGTCGAGCTCAGAGAGCCTCAGACATCATAATTTGTCATCAATCTAGGTTTTCTTATTGTTTCTGTAGTAGATTTTGTAGTTTCTTGGCAGCCATTAGATTTGTGTGCTATTCTAATATAGTAATATAAACCAGAAATACTATTCTAGTATAATCCACAAAGATTAAAAAGATACAGAGACCACTCATAAATAATGAAATGATACTGAGGAGTTCTATTAGTTGTTATCTTTATACAAAGATTAGAGTAATAGGAAGCCAATAAAGGTTGGACCCATATATATTAAACTCGTAGTTTACTTTTAATACAAAACTAGGGTTTTCATTTTTAAAGAAACCCTTAAAATATTATTTAAGTAATTATGAGCTAGGACAAATAAGATATTAACGACCTGCATATAACCAGAGAGACTCTCAACCATTCCTAGGGTCGAGATAAGCTTATAGCTACAACAATGAAACAAAAATGAAAATGTCTATTAATGAAAAATGGTTATTAAAATAACTAGAGCGGGCAACCACCATTCAGGGTGTGCACCAACTAAACAAAGGTAGACTCGAAACTTGGTAATGAATCAGTATAACATTCCGAGAAGCATATGAGACAACTTGACCTCATAAGCAAGAGGGTGCACATTGTATCAATTGTATTAGTGTTGAAACCCTATATTAAGGCACAAGGGAGTCCAACAGTTGTAGCCCCAACCCTTAAAGTTGGTCTCAAGGATTTTGTTAATCCGATACAAAACATAAACAATGATTTAACACATAGTATATAAAGAATGGGTACATGCATTGTAGATAAATTAAGTTTCACACCTTGATTAATAAGTATCTCACCAAGGATAATAGACAAGATATGCATGTGATTAGTAACAAATATTATTTTTCCATTGTTGTTAAGAGGCATGGAGTTTGTTATTAGACAAATCGGTAAATGCAGAAACAAACTGATCTCCCTAGTTTCACTACGAAACTAGAACAAAACAAGACAATACACTACTCTTTCCTTAGATTTCAATTATCAAATGAGAAATGGTTCTAGAACATACCTTTTAAATATCGAAGATATGACTTCGCCAATGCAATCCAAGCTCCGTCACGAGGCTTATGGATAAATATCTGCAAAATAACACCAGCAAATGAAGACAAGAATAACAGAGCCTACTTGATATGAAACTATGCATGTGATCAATGAACCATACAATATGGACAAATAAGATTCATATAGGAAAGAAAAGTGCATCTGTATTAAATAATAGAAAGAGAGATTACAACCAAAGCCTTGATTTCATAAGGTCCCTTCCAACTATCCCTCTTTTCCCACACACTTATGCTCCAAGAATACTGAGACTATAGATCTGAAACTCACTCACAATCTATCTTGACAATGTAAAACTAAAAACCACTCTAACCAAGCTAACAATCTCAAGCCAAATTTCTAATCTAACTTTCTCCATGAGAGATCCTCTCCTTTTATAAGCTGAAGAGGATAAAGCGAGAACATTAGGATGATCCCACTAAATCAGAAAAGCAAGTAAGTTCCAAACCGATCGGAGGCCACCTCACCATAGAATCTTCTCCTTCTAGAAGCATCGAGAAGATGTTCATTTTTCCCACGTACAAAAATCATCGCACCTCTAGAACTGAGCAGAGTGCGACGACGTCGTAGGCTAGGTATAGTACAACATGGGACGATTCAAGATCGTCGCACCCCTAACATTAGGTAGGGTGTGACGATCCTTCTTAATAGGGTTTTTACAAAGGAAAAGACAACATCTTCTCTCAGGCAAAGTTCTTCTCCCTTCTTTCCTCGGGAATTTAGGCCATTGATTCCTCTGAAGACAACATATAGGTTTACATCACTAACAATCATAGGGATGAAAAAAATAATGTGTAACAGAGTTCCTGCGGCATTACCCAAAAAATAAAGTCATCATCACGCAATGGAAACAAGATACAGACTCATTAAAAACCACTGTAAATAATTATAAAATAAAAATGATGAGTATGTTGGCCGAAAAAAGGATCCACGACATTAAATATGAAAAAAAAGATTACTCTTACCTTAACTTTGTCTATTTCCTTAGGCTTGTTGGAAGAAAATATTTTGCACGCAGAGAAGGAAAAATTCATTATGAGTATCAATTATACAATAACCAAAACCTATTTAATAATGGTACTTACACATATATTACCAAATTAATAACCCTGGTAAGTAAACTTATGCACAACAACATATTTTTTAACCTTGAGGTTCGAAACCTACAGACCCATTTTGGGTTTGGATGTGAAACGATTCCCAAGTTGGAATCGACCTGCATAATAAAAACAATGGTTAGTGTCTTAGAGATGTAATATAAAAACAAGAAACAAAGATGTAATATAAAAACAAGAAACTTGACTGAAATGTCCATGGTCTACGATATTAGAGAGACTAACTTACTCAACAAAAGTAATGGTGAATGCACGTCAAGCACCTGTAGATTGAGAAAACAGTGAACTGCGCATTTAATACAAGAAACTACACAGACAAAACAATGTATTGCATGAACTAGACAAAAGGATTGCACAACGAAAAAAGAGACTGAGCGTTGAACCAAGAAACTGGGCAGACTAAACAAAAAACAAGAAACAAGAGTAGTGCAATTGTATTAAATGACAGGAAAAACTTGTATAGAGGAAAAAAAACAACAAAATCAAGAAGACAGAAATAAATCCTAATGACTGGTACATATGGCCAGAACAACTAGCAGTATACAATCACACGTTGTTGAGGTTACAATTAACACTCCCTCTTAAACTCATCAGTTACAAACATAAATAAAAAATGGTTTTTCCCAATGGCTTGGATTTGTAAATATGTTTGCCAAAAAATCGAAGCTTGATTTCACCATTATTGACTAGCTCGCGTATGAAGTGATAGTGAGTCTCAATGTGCTTTCTTTTCTTATGAAAAACATGGTTTTTTGATAAAAAAATTGCTAAAGTATTGTCACATAAGATAGGAGTCGGTTCATTTTCTGTATCTGACATGTCATTCAATAGTCTTCACAGCCACACATCTTGACAGGAAGATGAGGTAGCAACGACATACTCTGCCTCTGCGGAAGATATTGAGACAATGGACTGCTTCTTTGATGCCCAAGAAATCAAATTCGTGCCCAGGTGCTTTTCCAGTCATCTAGGCTGCCTGCAAAATCATTTTCATTATAACCAGAAAGATGATTATTTTCAAACTAAGTGTACCATAAACTAAAATTGAGAGTGCCAACAACATATCTCATAATCCTTTTGGCCATTTTCCAGTGAGAATATTTGGGAGATTCCATGAACCTGGAAACAAAGCTGGGTGCATATATAATATCATGCCTAGTTGTTGTAAGATACAACATGATGTCTACTAAAATTTTGTACAAAGTAGAATCCACTTTAGGGCCTTCATCCTGCTTGCTCAATTTTGTGCCTAGGGGTATAGGGGTTTTTGCTGGATTGCAGTCTTCCATGCATAATATTTTGTTGATGTCTGTTGCATACTTTTGCTGACAGATAAAAATCCCTTTGGTTGATTGGTCAATGTCAATTCCCAAAAAATATTTCTTTATGCCAAGATCTGTCATCTCAAACTTAGATTTCATGGCATGTTTAAAACTGGCTAACTCAATATTTCCAGTATATATCATGTCATCAACATATAGACAAACAATCAGAATTTTACCTAGTTGATCTGTTTTGGTGTATAGAGTTGGCTCATTTTGGCTTCTTCTAAAACCACTCTTTATCAGGTATGTATCAATTCTGTTGTGTCAAGCTCTTGGAGCTTGCTTTAATCCATACAAGGCTTTCTTAACCGATACACTTTGGTTGGATTCTCTTTGACTTCAAATCTAGGTGGTTGATCCACATATACCTCTTCTTCTAAGACACCATTCAAGAAGGATGACTTGACATCCATATGGTATACTAGCCATTTGTGTTGAGATGCTATGGCTGAGAGGGTCCTTACGGTATCCAACCTTGCTACTGGAGCAAAGGTTTCACCATAATCAATGCCTGGTTGCTGTGAGAATCCTTTGGCAACAAGTCTTGCTTTGTGTTTTTCAATCTCCACCTTTTCATTTAGTTTACTCTTGTAAACCCATTTGAGACCAATACTTGTCTTATGTTTGGGAAGATCAACAAGATCCCATTTCTTTATCTTCTCAATAGAGTCAATCTCTTGGTTCATGGCTTGAACCCAATGTGGCTCTTTCGCTACCTCTTTAAAATATGTAGGTTGGCATGACATTAATGCAAAAAGTCATCTAACTGCTAATGGATTTCTCTCAAGCTTCGAGTTCACTGATTTTTTACTTCAGAGGATGAATTTTTTCTCGAAGAAAAGCTTTCCTAAGAACTTTTAGGTTGTCCTTGTACATGCAATCTTGGAAGGACATGCTAATGTGTTTGATGTCCTGAATTTTCGATGTGCTTAGGAAGTGGCAGCAATGGATTTTGACTTTCCATAGGGCGATTTTCAGACTCACTCCAGAACTGATTTTCAAGAAATTTGATATCTCTGTTGAGAATGAGTTTATTTGAAATCAGATTGTAGATTCTGTAGGCTTTGAATGTCTCACTGTAGCCAACAAAAATGCATTTCTCACTTCGATCATCTAGTTTCTTCCTCAATTCAGAAGGTATGTGAGTGAATACAATACATCCAACGATCCTAAGATGAGCAACATTCAGTTTTGTCCCACTCCATGCTTATTGAGGGACCTTCATATTGACACTAGTGGTTTGGGATCTATTCAGGAGATAAAATGAACACGCTACAACTTCAACCCAAATTAAATTTGATAGACATTTCTGTCTGAGAAGGATCCTTGCCATGTTCATTATAGTCTGGTTTTTCCTTTCAGCCACTCCATTTTGCTGTGGAGTATAACAGGATGTTGTTTGCATGATTATGCCTTGTGATTTGCAGAAATTTGCAAATTATTTTGAATAGTATTCTCCTCCTCCATATGACCTGAGTACCTTTACATATTTCCCACTCTGTTTTTCAGCTTCAGCCTTGAACTTTGCAAAGGTTTCAAACTTGTGTCTGAGGAAATAGATCCATATTTTCCTGCTAAAATCATCAATAAACGTTAGAAAATAAAAGCTACCACATATTGACTTTGTTTGCATTGGTCTACATAGGTCAGTGTGAAATATCTCTAAGTGTTGTTTGGCTTGAGTGGAGGACTGTGGAAAGCTAGTTCTCTTATGTTTTCCAAGAATGGAAGACTCACATGGGGGATTTTTCTCTTTCAAGATAGATAGACCTTTGACCATGGAGTGCTTCTGCAGGAGGCTTAGTCTATGAAAGGGTAGATTTCCAAATCATGCATGCCAAATCATATTTTCATTGGGGGTGGATGCACTTTGTGCATAGGATTGAACCATTTGCAGTTATAAGGATTAGAGGAAACATTCTATTCCTAGTCATGTGGATTTCAGAAATCAATTTTCTGCAGGGAGGTTTGTCATATATCCTACATGATGCTCCTTCAAAAAGCACCTTATAGCCATGTTCAACTAGTTGTCCTACACTTAACAGATTATGTTTCAGATCTGGAACGTGATAGGCATTATGTATGTCTTTATTTACATCTTTTTTAGTGAGAATAGGTACAATTCCTTTGCCTTGAACTTTGACGAAAGAGTCATCTCCAAGTGTAATATCAGTTGAAATAGAAGAATCAATGCAAGAAAGTAAAACTTTGTTAGCTATCATGTGATTGTTGCATCCACTCTCCAACAACCAAAGGTCCTTGTGTTGTTCTTCAGTCTTGTGACATGAGAGAAACATCCCATCTGAGGTGTCTCCTTCATGATTTGAGACATGTGCTCCACCTGAGTGTTGATCTGCTTTCTTCTTCTTGCATTCATATTCATAGTGCCCATATCTTTTGTAGTAATAACATTGTATTCATTCTTTGTCACTGGATCTCCTCCCTCTTCCTCTTTGAGGCTGGAAATTCTGGTTCTGATTTTGATGTGTGTGACCTTCACCTAAGTGATGGTTGCCTGGACTTATCCCTCTTCCTCTGTGACCTCTACCTCTACCTCTGTTGAAGGAGAATTGTGTCTTAAAGGCATGGGATATTGACTCATATTCTAGATGTATTATGTTCTCATGTGACAACAAAGAACCCATTAGTTCATCTATTGAAAAATTTGACAGATCCTTGGATTCAAGGATGGTTGTAACAACCATCTCAAATTTCTTTTGAAGACTTTTGAGGAATTTCTCAACAATCCTTTGATCAGGGATGGCTTCACCAATCAACCTGATCTGGTTCACAATTCCCATGACTCTGGTCATAAATTGATAAACATTTTCAGACTCTATCATTTTTAAGGTCTCAAAATGTGTCCTCAAGGTCTACAGCTTAACTGTTTTGACCTTGCCATTTCCATGGCAGGTTGTTTTTAGGATGTCACAGGACTATTTTGATGTAACAATACCTGTGATTTTTGAGAATATGGAGTCATCCACTAAGTTTTGAATCCATAACTTGGCCTTATTCTCTCTTTTCCTTTATTCTTCCTAAGCATTTCTCTGTTGATTGGTCATGGCTGCTAGATCTGCTGGATCTGGTTCCACATAGTCATGATCCACTAGATCCTAGAATTCCTGTGCTTGTAAGAAGGATCTCATTCTAAGAGACCAAAATTCATAATTCTTGCCATGTAAAATTGGCCCTTGTGTTGGCCCTAAATTGTTAGAGTTGACCATTATTTTGAAAAAAAAAATCCAGAACAGTAAAATAAAATTGTAGGTAATTTTAGTCCCCTTCGTCGGGAGTAAACGAAATCACCAACAATTAAGATAAAACCCTGTATAATTTTTAGTTGAAAAAAAATATACTAGTCTTTTCGACTTGGTTTATTGAGAACTCACTGTAAAAATTGAAAAAAAATTGGTCCTCGGTCTTCTCCGCGAGCAACAATGGCAGGACGTTTTTTCCATCTCTCCATGGATGCAACGAGTTGCAAGAAGAATGGCTTGCGTGCGTGCTTGTGGAGTATGTGTTGTAAATTCTAATTCTGATTTGGTGTGCATGATCTTTCCAATGCCAATGACTTTCACTCCACGCTTTAGCCAACAAGGTGTCCCACTACCATGAGAAATGCACAATGCTAAATGGAATGCAATATGGACACATGCTCAAAATGTTTTAAGAATGAGCGAGGAAATTCTCAAGAACCGGTGACTGGGCTTTGAGTGTAAATTCCTTGATTCTATGTGATTTGGGCTCGATCTGTTGTCAAACCACAATCCTGGTGCGTGCTCTTGTGATCCACCCTTGTGGAGTGTGCTCTCTTGTGATGCCTCCACGCGTTATGATGCCTCATGCGCTCTTTTGAGAGAATTGCTCTCCAAGATCTGTGGAGAGTCTTACCTCCCGAGCTTTGATACCATATGAAAACAATGAACTACGCAGTTAATACAAGAAACTACGCAGAAAAAACAATGTACTACATAGACTAGACAAAAGGAATGCACAGAAACAAGAGACTGTGCGCTAAACCAAGAAATTGCACAAAATAAACAAGAAACAAGAAACAAGAGTAGATAGGTTGGAAACTAGAATGTGCAGAGCACAATTGTATTAGATGATAGGAAATTTTTTTTATAGAGGAAACTAAACAACAAAATCAAGAAGACAGAAAGAAATCCTAACGATTGGTACAACTAGCCATAACAACTAGCAATATACAGTCACACGTTGTTGAGGTTACAACTAACATAGATAAGCAACCACATGAAGACTAAACCATCTGTACTCCAAAGCAAACACACAGTTTTTTCTTCAGCATGCACTTTCACAATGAACTTAGTCTGAAGTTTGGTTAACACGCCACATTAAAGATAAATGATACCTTGGTTAGGTAAGAGGACTGATATTTCCCATTAATGGCGACAACTCGTAGTTCGATTTAATCCAAAATTAGTGGAATAACAAGAGTTTAACTGCAATATTTTTCAAAACAAGGTACTAAGTATCTCATGCCTTGATTCTCAACGTGACGTGTCATAAATCCTACATGCAATGCAGGTTGGGTATAGTATGTTATGGAATGCATAAACATTCCAGAGAGGGACCTTGTTTTGAGGAAGTTTGTGTATTGTTCACAAGTTGGTGGTACAAATGGATGATGACAGATTGATAGGGTCAATTGAGGATAGAATTGGAGGAAAGACATCCAAGTGGAATCTGAAAAGACAAAACAACATAGCATGAGTGAAGGTAGAAGAAGTAGAAGATACTTGAAGATCATGTATTTCTTATTGTAAGGCCTTGCTAACAAAAACATAGTCAACAACATAAGAATAACCAACAAAACCATCTTTTACCATTTAGGAGAAATCATGAGTCAAGAGGATGGTAACGCTTACAAGGCAAGTCATAACTCATGGCTTTTGTTTTACCCAACTATATATATATACAATTTATTGAAATATTAACTTAAGTTGTGATGCTTAAAGACAAGAGGTGTTTATATATATAAATATATAAGAGATCTACTAATTCATTATTGGATTATAAATAAAAGTCATTATTGGATTCTTGTATCTTGTTGTTATAATATTCCTTTGAGAAGCACTGTTACTTGAAATATTTTTTCAACTATTTTTAAGAAATTATCTTCTCATCAAGGTGCTTAACGTGCTTAAGCTAATCCTATCACATAGATGTCTTTCCTTGAAGATGGTAGGTTGCAATTTTGACTTCTACATTTGATGAATAATTGTGCAATTGGAAATATTTCCTCATTCCCAAGAATCGTGCTTCTCCATCTTCAGCTTTCATTATGCGTCCATTGGACTCAGTTTCTTCATTTCCCATGATAACATGTAAGTCTTTGACCTCATCTCCATGAGTATAAGATCCTTGGGCATCCTCTATTTCTACAAAAATGTGCCTCTAATTCTACAAAAAATTGGAGGCAACAATTGCTCTTAGAATTAGGTACATTGCAAAATATTTTATTTATCAAGCTACTACTCATTTTTTATCTCAATTTATGAAGAACAAAAATACACTAATCCAAAATTCTTATTCATCTCAATTTATGAAGAACACAAATGCAATAATCCAAATTCTTATTCTTTAAACACATTTGTCTCTAAAAACATCTTTAACATTTCTATTTCTAATAGTTATACTCATTCATTATTATTCTTATTCATCTCAATTTATGAAGAACACAAATGCAATCCAAATTCCTATTCTTTAAACAGATTGATCTCTAAAAACATCTCTAACATTTCTAATGATTATACTCATTCCTTATTATTGTACAATAGGATTTGGTAGAAATTTTAGTTATGATTAAAATTTGAATTAATTTAGATTTAAAAAAGATCTATTAGTTTTAGGGCTTTTTACCATCATGATTTGTTTTAAAAATTGTGTGGAATTGGATTTGTTTTAAAAATTCTGTGTGGAATATTAAAGTGACAAATTCCCTTTCTAAAATGTTGCATGCCTACAAAATTAAAAACAGAAAAACTTTTTGTATATTTACAAAATTAAGGATAGAAAACTTTTTCAGTATTTAGAAAATTCATGACAGAAAACTTTACTATTCTGATATATAATTTCAGAAAGTTGACAGGAAATTTTAAAGCTCTGATAAATAATTTCAAAAAAACATGAAATTTTAATTGCATAGAAATCTTATTTAGATAAGATTTTTAATAGAAAACTTATCAATTTGATCATGTATGTTGTTATAATTGTTGTAAATTTTTTTGGAACTAAATTCTGTAGATAGTTTTGAAACATTTAAAGTTGTTGTTGAGTAAACATTCCACCCATCATCAGAAATATGAGAGACTAATTGATTTATCAGTTAGGATTTCTTTTTATTTAACTGTTAGTGAGTGGAGTGTCTACTCACAACCTTTCGAAACTATCTACACAGTTTAGTTCCAGAAAAATCAACATCAATTTTACCAGTTATTATTGTTTTTAAGATTATCAGTTTGTTTCTCATGTTTCTGATAATGGGTATGATAGTGGGTAGAGTGTTCACTCCAATGTTGAATGTTTCCAAACCATCTACACAGTTTAATTTCAGAAAAATCTACACCCATTTTATTAATTTGCTAAGTGTAGAACTCTTAACTGTTATTATTATTTTTATTTTTAAAATGTGGAAGAGGACGTCGGGATCCTAAAATATTTAATGGGAAGGATTGACGAAAGTGGACAAGGCCTTCTTTAATGCAAAAGTTGACATGTCTGCCATTTTTTTTTGGCTACAAAGATAAGCTGATCACGATAAGCTGATCCAGCTGCCACTGCTGATCACGATAAGGATGGATTGATAATTCTTGGATTCTTGGTTGTTGTAAAGCAGCATCAAATGATTTAGTAGGTGACTCTGTTATAAAATTGCAAAGGGATGGGCAACGACAGTCGGCCTGCCCCCTCACTGCAAAAGATAGAATGCTCTCTCTTTTCAAAACCGGTCTACAGAAAATCCAAGAGGCAAATTAAAAGTATTTTATCAGTTTTATATCATAATTTTCCTTGAGACCTTCAATATATTGTTGTCCTCTATGTCTTCAGCAACCTTGTTTACAATGAGTGAAGTGTTCCCTACAACCTTGACCACTCCAAACCTACATATATTTTTTAACATCTTTGCTGGAATGTGCAGAGAAAATTTCGTTTAATTTGATGGTTGGATCCAATGTGAAACATATCTTTGGGCGTCTTTGCTGAAATGTGGCAAATAAATTTTATAATCATAATTTGTGAGATGTCATAAATCCCATATTTAAAGTATAAATTTTGATAAAAATCAGGTACAATATCAGATTTAAGTTTAAATTTTGATAACAATAAACTTTGGGATACATTAGAAAATGGTGCATTTTGAATATTCTAACTCTTACTTATCTAAATATTCACATTAACATCAACACTTCAGTAATGCTAACATCGTCCACTTTTCCCTATGTTCCATTCCTTCATCACTCAAAATGTTGATGCAAAGTGTTCAATTACATGCTTAAGTATTAATATCAACAATTTTTCTCTTTTTTGAAAGTATTTAGGTTGATGCATAACCTTTTATATTAACAAATTTTCTCTTTGGGATGGAAGTCCTTAAATTGATGTATAATATTTTAGTTCATTTTAATAAAATATTATGTCTTTTCTCACCGGAAACTTTGTGAATCAAGACTTTGGTTTTGGCTTTAGATGTCATGTCTTGTTTATGGTTGTTATCTATGTAATGTATGAGATCATTACAATGACATATCTTTATGGTGGGTCAAGGGGATTTCGTTTCATATTAATAAAGAATTTAATCTTTCCTTCACATTAATAATTACTTTACTGTAGCCATGTGTGTGGGGTTCCCTCACTTTAGTTGATCTAAGCTCGCCAATAGATATTCGATGCATCATGTCATGTGTGCCAAAAATTTCCCATCCCCCATGTCAAGCTCCAACTAGGGCACCCCTGGTCCCTAATTTATCTTTCATGGTGAAGGTCCATGCTCTAAAACCTCAATAGAGTGCACAAACAACATATAACTTCCAAGTTCTAGAATCTATGTGCGTGCTCCAACATCAAGTGTCCACATTTAGTGGTTTGTGCGCACACCCAACAATGTACATGCACACTCAATATCTTGTGAGTGCGTATTTTCATTGTTTATGATGGGCCATAGGGATTTTGTTGCATAATAATAATGAGTCTAATCTTGTTTCCACATTACTAATTACTTTACTATTGTTATGTGTGGGTGGTTCCCTCGTGCTCTAATTGATCTAAATGCACTTAAATATATTCGAAGAAAAACATTATACCTGTCAAAAAGTGTCAATTCCACATGTCAAACTCCTCCAACTAAGGCACTCTTGGTCCCTAATTTATCTTTCATGGTAAAGGGTCAACACTATAAAACTTCCACAACATTTGTGCAGAAACAACACTATGTGCACCAAGTTCCAAACCTATGTGCATGTTCAAACAATATGCGTGTGAACTCAACAATTTGTACACACACACACACTATCTAGTGTGCATATCTCATCATCCTATATGGACACCCAACACTATTGCATAAGATGACTCAACATGCCTGTAACGACCCCAATCGTTATGACTACAAGTGAAGCAAAAAGTGCTATTTTTTTTTTTGTTTTTAGGCAGGAAGGCAACAACGACAATAGTTGAACCACACAACCTGACGACGAACACCACGCACGTAGATCAAGCAACTAACAATCATGAATCAACACACTAGAACACCAGGCAACTGGGCGAAACATGTGAAAATCAAGGCAGATAGAAACGACTACCCGCCCGACACGAACACAACAATGCCTACATGCTAAAGGACAACATCCACAATCCCGACACAACGACCTCGACGACCAGTGACTAGAACCTCTATGGCGCGAAACTCAAACGCATTAAGGCGTTACAAAAATAGTACCAGCATTAATTAAACAAACAACGCCCACATTGGCAAGAACATACTCCAGCCAGGTTATCATGCACCTCTATCCATCCAGGTGCGTAATGATCCCACTCATCTAGAATCATGCCTTCACACGGCAATAGGCATAACTGTAACCAAGGAAACACCACGACACAACTAGGCCAAAACCCAAGAAGGATTCAACCTGCTAGAAGATCGAATTAACTTTCGACCACATGACGAAAAACCCAAGCACCCCAAATGACGGGTCAACAGACGGAAGGGAACTTGACGACCATAAAAATCATACATGATAATAACTTCCTGGCGCCACAAATTCTAAGCAAACATACATCAATCTGTACACAAATAATTATTAACTTCAAAACAAAATCTCATGGTATCTATTTTCCAATTCCAATTTTAGATAAGTACCTTCCTAAGGATGAATCCATTATAACCAGGTCTAATTAGCTTGTTGATTTAAGTAAATGCAATTCTGATGAGAACAACATTGTTAGCCCAAGATAAATCTTTTGTTTTTGTTTAGTAGCTAAGTGTTGCTAACCATAAAAGTTGTCTAGCATTGATACGTTGTCTAACTAGATTGATACGATGTCTATGAAATCACTGACTAGAATTAAGTCTCTCTTTAATTCATAACACCTTTATTTGATAGTTTAATAATGCATTGTTAAAAGATATTGTTGTCTATTGTACCTTAACAACATGGATAGGCTTCAGTATATAAATGGTTGTCTAGCATAGTGGGGTGCTCTTTGAGCTATCGTTGTATACAATATTCACTGTGTTTTAACATATAAATCTCCTAACTAAGGACATTAAAAACCATAACTAAATGCTGGGTAAAACAATAACAACACGGTCTACCAACAAATTCGCTGTCAACAGTCACATGAGATATATATATATGAAATGGTTTTTGTTCCATTAAAATTCAAATGCTACCCATTGAATCAATCGCTAAACATCAATCCCTATCCATTAAATGAAATCACTGTGTAATACACATGCCATTCCATTTGTAATCAACACGGAAAAAATTAGATAGTTGTCTAAAATAAATGCCAATTCATTTGTAATCAACACATAAGCAATTAGTTAGCGGTCTAATATAAATGCTAATTTGTTTTCAATCAAAACACATAGCAATTAGGTCGTTGTCTAAAATAAAGGAAGGATATCGTTGTCCATTCCAAGCATGAAAATTGATGTCTCCAATGTAGTTGTAAACAATGTCAAAACAGTTTAAAAACGTGGAGATTTCAACAATCAAGGCACTGGGATATGCCAAGAATCAAACGTTGTAAAGATCTAATACTAAATGTTCAACGATACTTAATGCAGTCTATTAAAATTTAATGTATCTAATAATAAATTTATTGCCAAGCCTCTTGATAAAACTATGGATAACTATATGGATAAATTTGGAATAATGGGGGTAAATTGTTGTGTAAAAAATCTGGGTGAAAGGCTGGGTAAGAATCACAAAATCGTTGTCTAAAATTTACCAAATTCCCAGTCTCTTATTAAGTTTTCCGTCCAGAAATAAATCAATGTTTAATCAACATAAACTCATAGTAAAATTATGTTAAACTCGCAGTAAATTTTGCTCGTATAAATCTATTAAATGTATGCAATCGTTGTCTTTACACATCTCATAAAAACGTTGTCAAAAATTTTCTGCCAACCTTAAAAAATGTCAAAATACAGTCAATAGAAAAAAAAGGTAATCAATGACTTTACAAGGGTAAAAATGAAGTTAATCAAGGTATAAAACTTGCTACCATTCCAAGGGATAAAACACAATCAATCAAGGTAGAAATTCACTACCATTCGAAGCATAAATTCGTTGTCTTTTCATGTATAAAAACACAATCAATCATAGTTGGAATTCGCTGCCATTCAAGGTGCAGTTTACTGTGTGAATTGCCAAAAATTTTGTGTGGTGAGTGTTGTGTAAAGGATGTGTGTTGGGCCAAATAATCGCAGTATGAAATCATGTGATAGAGCCATGTAATAGAGCCAAGCCAAGGCTGTGTAATATACACTTTAGAAGTGAATTTAAAATGCTAAGAAGGTGGATCGAGGCCCAACAATTTTGCTGTGTTTATAGAACAAGGCAGAGCATACAAATTTCAATCCAGACGTATGTACATTCTCTTGTAAGAGGGATGAGACTATCCATCTCTGCTGAAAGTTATCAACCAATCAAAAATGCTGGGAAATATCCAAAAACTAAAAACGCAGACATATTGTTACCAATGCAGACAACCTAAGGATATCAACTAGTTGATGCTTAAGCAACCTTTTCACTGATGTGAAATACAGATCAACAAATAAAATCCATCGTTTAACATTTAAAAAGGAAATCTATGTCTCAAAACACAATGGTAATCATTCACAAAGAAAGCGCAAGATGAAACATTCAACATTTAATCAGTCAAAACAGAGAGAAAATTCTGGGAAGGATGTAGGAATAAAGCGCAAAGATAATCATAAAAAACACAGAGACACTCAGCACAAGAAGGCTCAAGGACTAATCATTCAACCTTGAATTAATCGACGCAGAGATAAGTAAGGGTAGGTAGTTGGCCAAAGAAAATTATCCTTCGCTCATCATCCACTCACAGAAAAGAAAGACATTAGAATCTATAGGTCTATTAACACCGAAGTGATGATTGTCGATTTGGCTCTCGACCGACTACTTAATCATGGACTGATGATATAGGGATACATATGGAAGATAAACCACAATCTCTTCATAATGATCAATAAAACAAACAGAACAGTCATAGCAATCAGGGATCATGTTGCCAAGGAAATCAATTCAAAAGTAGCAAGCGTAAAGCTATGATGACTTTAAGTTCTCGATTAAAAACGCCGAGTAAAACACATATGTTTACACAATAGAAGTACAGTAATGAAAGCACAAGAACAATATTAATCTACCATTCAAAACAAATGCATGTGTATCGTAGCCTAAGGCGACAACTCCGAGTCGTTGTCACGCGCACGCTTTGTCCAACTCCCACTTGCCGATAGATGTGACTTCACTTGTACCTCCCAGCCAACGCTAAGGGTACTCTTCTTCCCTCTAAGCCCCCTGAGATGCAAAGGGGCCACACACACTATACCAAAGAACAACTAGCACCCAGATTGCCTCGCAAGGTCGAGCTACCACTCGTTACCCGAGCTGGGCATCCCAGCTCCCACAAGATAAGTTAGTCAAGACACAAATTTTGTAGCATAACGTTATGCATAAAGATCAGATCCATGGTCCTCCCCATCCATCCTTTTTATAGATTTTCTAAGTGATTTCTTTCCCAAATTCCCATTTAATTTATTTTTCATTAATTTAATTTAGAAAAACCTCCCCCATACACATGTCACCCATCCCCCTAGTTGCACCAGAAATTGATTTCATTAATTATTTAATTACTCCTATTTCCCTCACCCACCAAAAATCCTTCCTAAAAATGCTCCTTGGTGACCCAATATTCCCTTACACATTTTAAATGACTTACGGCTTTACTAAATTCCTAGTTGAGTTCATAATTAGAAAGTTCTTAAAGGCAAGATTCCTTACTAAGTTAGTCATTCAACGTTTTCCTTACGTTTCCCTTTTTTTTATGTTTCCTCTTTTTCCCTTAGTTTCCTATTTCTTTTAAGTTTCCCTCTTTTGCCTTTTTATCTAAAAATCAAGTTAGCGAGTGTAGAAAAACCACCTTTTACCCCTTTTTCTTTTTAATTAATAAAATTTAATTAGCATAAGTAGAAAAAAAAGAATCATTTCCCTTTTAAAATTTCAATCCCCCAAAGTAATTTGATTTTTATAAATTAATTGAATTTCTTACCCCCTTCTCATCACATGTTTAATTATGATTATTATTTGTTATCACAAGTGTCACTTAGATCCAGATTTTAATTTTCACTAGGCTGGGCGACATTTTTATTAGGGAAAAAATTGTTTTTAAATCTTACTTGACACATCATTCATTTTAAGGCCGCTAGGTTTATTCACTTACCCGTTGAAATCGCGACATGCCCTTCAGTATGCACTAGGTGCTCCAAGGGTGCCACTCACATTTTTCTATTTTCCTTGCATGACGTGCCCTTCAGGATGCACTACATGCTCCAAGGGTGCCACTCGCCTCTTGAATGACTTGGTAGACATAAAAAAAACCTGGAGTCAATACTCTGCCAGGTGACCTTGTGGGAGACTAAGGGCCTCTAAGGAATGAGGCTCATGCCTTATTGCATGCCCTTTAGAATCATCGTGAGCAACTATCGTAGTCTTCCCTCATGACATCGTGGGTCTTCTCGAACTAGGTAATCGTTAACCTATAGTTCGAGCCACAGCGGGAGTGCTAGTAGACTGTTGCAGGGCTGTTGTCCACACCTCTCCCTCAAGTCTCTAGTTGTCCTGCGTGACCCCTCTACTCCACATGTGAGTTTGGTAGACAAGCTATCGTCAGCCTGCATCATCAACGAATCATGTCAGCAAATAATCAATCATCATAACATCTAATCATATGTACATGTGTCACATCAACAATATTCAACCCAACAGTCCATTCCCTGACTCGATCTATAGTCCAAGGGTTTCCATCGATTCCTCTGCATCCTCGAGGTCCAAAGTCCTACCCACTCAGAAGAACCCAGTCAATAATACCTATCTATGTCAATACAACAAAATAACATATCACCCTATCCATAATGCCTCATAATCATAATCAAACAACCAATAGTATAATAATTCGGATCACTTGCAAGCAAGTGTCCTCAAAGACTAAGTTCGCTTAGTGCTTGCAAGAGCGAGATGTTACATACACCCCCTCTTGGTTTAAACTTCATCCTGAAGTTTCATAGTATATAAATGTTGAAATAAAGTGTACCACAGTATCATAAGTCTATCAATCAACAAAATGGAAACTGTCGACGCATATCATATGTGTCCTCCTAGATCACCGAGTGCGGACTATAGTTGTCCCACTGGACCTTTACCTGATCTACGGTTTGATGTCGTAGTTGTCGAATGCGATGGTCCAGGATGCATATTGGATCATCCGTGAGCGCACCCTTATTCGATACCGGCAAGGTACTTAAGTCAAAACATGTGTAGGATCACTAACATAATGTCTCAAACAGAGAAGTGAAGGACATCGTGCATACGCCTCAAGGATCAGGCAAGGCTAGTAAATAGGCTACGACCTTCTCTTTTCCATAATCTCACAGAATCCCACAAACCTAGGAGATAGTTTAGCCCCCTTTCCAAACTTGATCGATATCTTATGTGGTTTCACTCATAAGAATACTCGATCATCACATCACAACTACGATCGACACGATGCGCATTGGCATAACTCTTCTATCAATCCTGAGCTTCCTTGATCCTTTGTATTATAGTTTGCATTTAATCTTCCATTTCTTGGATTGCTTCCGGTCCCACCAGGACCCTATCCTCAAGACGATCCCAACTCAAGGAGTCTGACACGGTAGCCCATAAAGAAACTCGAAAGGAGGCATATTAATTGTGCTTTGATAACTGTCATTATACGCAAATTCTTCCAGTGGAAAGAACTCTTCCAAACGCTTCTGTTGGTCCATAGCATACATACACAACATGTCCTCCAGGATTTGGTTTGTTTGTTCGGTCTACCCATCTGTCTTCAGGTGATACGCAATACTAAAGTTAAGTCGGGTTCCCAAGGCCTCTTGAAAAATAGTACAAAATCGTCAAGTAAACACCGATCCTTGATCGGATATAATCCTCAAAGAAAGCCATGCAACCTCACAATATCACTGATGAAGGCTCTAGCTAATTCGAGTGCCTGATATGTCGTACGCACAACAATAAAATGAGCACTCTTCGTCAGAGTGTCGACTACCACAAAATTGAGTCGTGTCCCCTTGCCATCAGTGGCAATCCAACAATGAAATCCATCGAAATGACCTCCCATTTCGATTCCGAAATAGAGTGTGGTTGTAGTAATCATGTTGGATGTCTATGTTTAGCCTTCACCTGCTGACATTCTATACATGTGGCCACGTAGTTGACTATGTCTTCCTTCATTCCTTTCGATAAGAATAAGGGTTTAAGGTCTTCCCTCATATTCGTGACTCCTGGGTGAGCCATGTACACTGCTCTATGAGCCTCGTTTAGGATCAAACTCCTCAACTCATCGTTTGGTGGTATGTAAATTTGATTTTTAAATCTCAATAAAACTTCGTCGTCAAACGTAAATCCTTCAAATTTGGTACCATTATTGTGTTTTTTCCAAAAAATTCTTGACCTCGTTGTACTAGTCATCGTTGCACTGTAAAGTTATAATATTTTCATGTAGATTCGTCTGAAGAGGCATCACTGAAAAGATGCACGGTCTCCGACTCAATGCATCAACCACTCTATTCATTGTTCCCTCTATGAAAGTAATCTCAGAATCGTACTCGCTAAGCCATTCCGACTAATGTCGTTGTTGCGCGTTTAGGTTGCTTTGCGCAAAGATGTGTTGTAGTCCACAATGGTCTATTTTTAGTTCAAATTTCCGTTCAAAAAGGTAGTGTCTTCAACAAATCCAAATCGTGCATCGCATAGTTCTCCTCATGCCTTCTCAACTTCCTCGCGATGTAAGAAATCACTTGACTGTCTTGCATCAAGACTCCGCCTAAGACTTCCTTTAATGCATCAGTGCATACCAAGAAGTCCACGTCCATGTCAGGGACATTTAGTATCGGTGTTGTTGTCACAGCTCTTTGAGCCTCCGAAAGGGTTCTGTGCATTTCTCGATCCAAACAATCTTCTTGTTCTTCTTCTATAATTCTGTGATTGGATTTTCTATCTTCGAAAATCCCTCGACGAACCGTTGATAGTATCCTGCTAAACCCATGAAACTACACACTTCTGGGACATTCGTCAGCGTAGGCCACTCCATCATAGCCTCAACCTTTGTTGGATCCACGACGATACCTTCGCCGAAGATGGCCAGGGATGATTTTAGGGGCTAAATTTCGCTCATGGGCTAATTTTCCATGTTTTTTCCAAAAATTTGATTCGCTAATTTAAAAATGATTCACCCAAATTCTATATGATACAATTATTTTACCTTAAAAATCACCAAAATTTTATAAAAACTGTATAAAATCCTTAGAAATTTGAATATTTTTACAAAAATATCGCCAAACATTTATAGTTGGCATATGAAGGATTAGTAATATTCGCCAAGGTTTCTACATTTTATAATAAATTTCCATCCTTAAAATCATCCCTAGAGATGGCATGCCCTAAGTAGTGAATCTCGATTGATAAAACGAGCTTTAGACAATTTCCCAATACAATTTGTTCTCTCTCAAACACTGTAGTACCAAGCGCATGTGTTCTTCATGCTCCTCCATTGTCTGAGAGTAAATCAAAATATCGTCCATGAATAATTGGACGAACCTTTCCAAGTAGTTGCAGAACACCCTGTTCATCAAACTCATAAATACCCCTAGGGCGTTCGTCAGTCCAAACGGAAAAAACATTAAACTTGTAATGTCCAAACCTCGTCTTAAAGGTGGTCTTAGGGATGTCATCCTTCTTGATCTGCCACTAGTGATACCATGATCTCGAGTCAATCTTTGAAAACACTGTCGCACCTTTCATCTGATAAAACAGATCATCAATCCTTGGCAACAGATACTAATTCTTGATTGTTGCCTTGTTCAATTGACGGTAGTCAATGCAGAGTCTCCACGATCTATCCTCCTTTCATATGAAAATCACAGGTGCACCCCATGGTGACACACTTGGACGTATAAGTCTCAGGTCCAACAACTCTTTCAGTTGCATTCTCAACTCTTGTAACTCCGGGGTCGACATCCGATAAGGAGTTCTTGCTATCGGTTCAGTCCCCGGTTTTAGGTCTATGGTAAACTCCAATTCCCTCTCCGGCAACATCCTAGGTAACTCATCTGGGAAGATGTCTGCAAACTCTCTCACCACCGAAAGGTGTTCTATACCTTCTGCTACTCCCTTTTTGTTCAATGCAAGGACCGCATAAAGATTACACCCCTTGCACATGCTCTTCTGTAGCTTCAAGGAAGAGATGAACCTTAGGGAAACTCCCTAGTTCCGACCTACAATCACACGTCTATGTCCCTTGTCATCGACCAAGCTCAATCGTTTCGTTTTACAGTTGAGTATATCCTCATGCAGTTCCAACCAGTCTATACCGATCACGACGTCATAAGATCCTAAGATCGTGATGTACAAGTTGGCCCTGGTGACAAAATCTCCCAGGTTAAGGCTACAACCCGTAACCTTTCCTCCTACCTTCCATTTCGCTCCTGAAGCCATTCTACCAAGCTAAACTCACCCTATTTGACTGCCTTTACCTTAATTCTTTTTAGCGCTGCACCAGAAATGAAACTCTCGCTAGTACCGAGATCTATCATAATACTAAGGGTCTGGTCAGTGACGGTAAGGAGTCTGTTGTTGAGGCACTGGTCACCATGGTGTAGTGAAAGTGGATCCTCTTTGGAAGCCACGATATCTTGGTGAAAGTCTAGTTGGTGTTTGATGTTGTTGCACACCAACTGACACCTACCCCATTGGTCTCGTTGGAGCCCTACTCTCAACCCCACTGAAAGCTCCTCCTCTTCTATGAGGGCCTTCTGAATGACCTCATGCTCGATTTGAGGCATCACAATCCTAACCTTTTCATGAATGCTGATGTTAAGGCCCAAAACGAGCCTGTTGACCTTACATTTCTCAGTATTCAAGTGCGGAGCATACCAAAGCAGCTCCAAAAATGGGCCTCGTACTCGGGCACTGTACGACTGCCCTGTCACAAGGCGTTGAACTCATTGAGATGATGCTCATTGAAATTCTTAGAAAGATACCTCTCCTAGAACCATTCCCATGACACGTCTTCGACGATCATGATCAAAATGACAAGAGTGTCTTCCACCATAGAAGAGCACTCCCCTTTAGTTGAAGACTTCCATGTGGACCTTCATTGGAAGTATAATCGCGAAGTGCAAGCACATCGCCATACTCTCCCATCATGCCTCAGCGGCTGCACCGTCTGGGGCACCAAAGAACTCAGAAAATTTTACCTTCTCGAGCTCCCAGCGAATACTAATGGTGTTGGTTGGGCGTGTTGTGGACCCTCCAGGGTACAGGCACCCTGGCCTTATCTCAGTACTTATGGTGAATCAAGGCCTCTGACAATCTCTGGAAGGACCTTGTCAGACCATAATCATCCCTTACAACAATCGAATCCATCCCAAGGAATTCTTCTTCCCCTTGGGGTTTAGACTCCGAAGGTGTGGGCACCTCTGGAGGCGTCGCAGCTCCTTCCATGACACCATGCCGTGAACCTCTATGGAATCCTCTAATCAAGATCACCACATGAATACGTTAATGTTTTAATTAGTGCTGGTTTAAAACTCAAGGGTTTACTACAGTGGAAAGCATGGCGATCCACAGTCGCAGGGTTGAACCCCGCTCTGATACCATATGTAACGACCCCAATCGTTATGACTACAAGCGAAGCAAAAAGTGCTAATTTTTTTTTTTTTTAGGTAGGAAGGAAACGACGACAATAGTTGAACCACACAACCTCACGATGAACACCATGCATGCAGATCAAGCAATCGACAACCATGACTCAACACACTAGCACACCGGGCAACTGGGCGAAACATGCGAAAATCAAGGCAGATAGAAACGACTACCCTCCCGACACTAACATGACAATGCCTACATGCTAAAGGACAACATCCACAATCCCAACACAACGGCCTCGACGACCAGTAATTAGAACCTCTATGGCATGCAACCCAAACACATTAAGGCGTTACAAAAATAGTACCAACATTAATTAAAGCGAATGATGCCCAGATCGGGAAGCACAGACTTTGACCAGGTTATCATGTGCCTCTATCCATCAGGGCGCGCAATGATCCCCGCATCCAAAATCATGCCTTCACATGGCGATAGGTGTAACTGTAACCAAGGAAACACAACGACACAGCTAGGCCAAAACCCAAGAAGGATTCAACGTGCTAGAAGATCGAATTAACTGTCGACCACATGACGAAAAACCCAAGCACCCCAAATGACGGGTCAACAGACGGAAGGGAAACTGACAACCATAACAATTATACATCATAATAACTTCCTGGCACCACAAATTCTAAGCAAACATACATCAATCTGTACAAAAAATAATTATTAACTTCAAAACAAAATCTCATGGTATCTATTTTCCAATTCGAATTTTAGATAAGTACCTTCCTAAGGATGAATCCATTATAACCATGTTGATCATGTACATCTAATTAGCTTGCTGATTTAAATAAAGGCAATTCTGATGAGAACAACATTGTTATCCCAAGAGAAATCTTTTGTTTTTGTTTAGTAGCTAAATGTTGCTAACCATAAAAGTTGTCTAGCATTGATACGTTGTCTAACTAAATTGATACGATGTCTATGAAATCACTGACTAGAATTAAGTCTCTCTTTAATTCGTAACACCTTTATCTGACAGTTTAATAACGCACTGTTAAAAGATATTGTTGTGTATTGTACCTTAACAACATGGATAGGATTCAATATATAAATGGTTGTCTATCTTAGTGGGGTGCTCTTTGAGCTATCGTTGTATACAATATTCACTATGTTTTAACATATAAATCTCCTAACTAAGGACATTAAAAACCATAACTAAATGCTGGGTAAAACAATAAGGATGCGGTCTATCAACAAATTCGTTGTCAGCAGTCACACGAGATATATATGAAATGGTTGTCATTCCATTAAAATTCAAATGCTACCCATTGAATCAATCTCTAACCATCAATCCCTATCCATTAAATCAAATCCCTATGTAATACACATGCCATTCCATGTGCCATCAACGCGGAAGCAATTAGATAGCTATCTAAAATGAATGCTAATTCGCTTGCAATCAACATAGAAGCAATTAGTTAGCGATCTAATATAAATGCTAATTTGTTTGCAATCAAAACACAGAGCAATTAGATCGCTGTCTAAAATAAAGGAAGGATATCGTTGTCCATTCCAAGCATGAAAATCGTTGTCTCCAATGTAGCTGAAAACGATGTCAAAACAATTTAAAAATGTGGATATTTCAACAATCAAGGCACTGGGATATGCCAAGTATCAAAATCTATAAAGATCTACTACTAAATGTTCAACGATACTTAATGCAGTCTATTAAAATTTAATGTATCTAATAATAAATCTATTGCCAAGCTTGTTGATAAAACTATGGATAACTATATGGATAAATTTGGAATAATGTGGGTAAATTGTTGTGTAAAAAATCTGGGTGAAAGGCTGGGTAAGAATCACAAAATCACTGTCTAAAATTTACCAAAATCATAGTCTCTTATTAAGTTTGTCGTCCAGAAATAAATCAATGTTTAATCAACATAAAATCGCAGTAAAAGTCTGTTAAACTCGCAGTAAATTTTGCTGGTATAAATCTATTAAATGTATGCAATGACTGTCTTTACACATCTCATAAAAACGCTGTCAAAAATTTACTGTCAACCTTAAAAACTGTCAAAACGCAGTCAATAGAAAAAAAAAGGTAATCAATGACATTACAAGGGTAAAAATGCATTTAATCAAGGTATACAACTCGCATCCATTCCAAGGGATAAAACACAATCAATCAAGGTAGAAATTCACTTCCATTCGAAGAATAAATTTGTTGTCTTTTCATGTTTAAAATCACAATCAATCAGAGTTGGAATTTGCTACCATTCAAGGTGCCCTTTGTTGTTTTAATTGCCAAAATGTTGGTGTGGTGATTGTTGTGTAAAGGCTGTGTGCTGGGCCACAGTATCACAGTATGAAATTGTGTGATAGAGCCACGTAATAGAGCCAAGCCAAGGTTGTGTAATATACACTTTAGAAGTGAATTTAAAACACTAAGAAGTTGGATCGAGGCCCAATAATTTCACTCTGTTTAGAGCATAGAGAAAAGCATAAAAAATTCAATCCAGACGTATGTAGATTCACTTGTAAAAGGGACGAGACTATCCATCTCTGCTGGAAATTATCACCCAACCAAAAATGCTGAGAAATATCCAAAAACTAAAAAAGCAGACATATTGTTACCAGCGCAGACAGACTAAGGATATCAACCAGTAGATGCTTGACCAACCTTTTAATTGATGTGAAATACAGATCAACAAATAAAATCCATCATTTAACATTTAAAAATAAAATCGTTGTCTCAAAACACAATGGAAATCATTCACAAAGAAAGCGCAGGATGAAACATTCAACATTTAATCAGTTAAAGAAAAGAGAAAATTTTGGGAAGGATGCACGGATAAAGCATAGACATAATCATAAAAAACATAGAGACACTCAGCACAAGAAGGTGCAAGGACTAATCATTCAGCCACAAATCAATCGACGCATAGATAAGTAAGGGTAGGCAGCTGGGCAAAGAAAATTATCCTTCGCTCATCATCCATGCACAAAAAAGCAGGGCATTAGAATCTATAGGTCCATTAACACCAAAGTGACGACTGTCGATTCGACTCTTCGTCGAATGCTTAGACATGGACCGATGATCTAGGGATAAGGAAGGAAGATAAAGCATAATCTCTTCATTATGATCAATAAAACAAACAAAATAGTCATAGCAATCAGGGATAGGGTTGCCAAGGAAATCGATTCAAAAGCAGTGAGCATAAAGCTATGATGACTTTAAGTTCTCGATTAAAAACACTGAGTAAAACACATTTCTTTAAATAATAGAAGTACAATAATGAAAGCACAAAAAAAATATTAATCTACCATTCAAAATAAACACATGCGTACCGTAGCCCAAGGCGACAACTCTGAGTCGTTGTCTCGCACGCGCTTCGTCCAGCTCCCGCTTGCCGACCGATGTGACTTCACCGGTACCTCCCAACCAACGCTAAGGGTACTCTTCTTCCCCCTGAGCCCCCCGAGCCGCAAATGGGCCATGCACACTTCACCATAGAACAACTAGCACCCAGCTCACCTTGCAAGGTCGAGCTACCACTTATTACCCAAGCTGGGCATCCCAACTCCCACAAGATAAGTCAGTCAAGACAAATATTCTGCAGCGTAACGTTACACATAAAGATCAGATCCATGGTCCTCCTCATCCATCCTTTTTATAGATTTTCTAAGTGATTTCTTTCCCAAATTCCCATTTAATTTATTTTTCATTAATTTAATTCAGAAAAACCTCCCCTGTACACATGCCACCCATCCCCCTAGTTGCACCAGAAATTAATTTCATTAATTATTTAATTACTCCTATTTCTCTCACCCACCAAAAATCATTCCTAAAAACGCTCCTTGGTGTCCCAATATTCCCTTACACATTTTAAATGACTTATGCCTTTACTAAATTCCTAGTTGAGTTCATAATTAGAAAGTTCTTAAAGGAAAGATTCTTTACTAAGTTAGTCATTCAGCTTTTTCCTTATGTTTCCCTTTTCTTTATGTTTCCCCTTTTCCCCTTAGTTTCGTATTTCTTTTAAGTTTCCCTCTTTTCCTTTTTTATCTAAAACTCAAATTAGCGAGTGTAGAAAAACCACCTTTTACCCCTTTTTCTTTTTAATCAATAAAATTTAATTAGCATAAGTAAAAAAAAAACAATCATTTCCCTTTTAAAATTTTAATCCCCCAAAGTAATTTGATTTTTATAAATTAATTGAATTTCTTACCCCCTTTTCGTCACATGTTTAATTATGATTGTTATTTTTGACCACAAGTGTCACTTAGACCTAGATTTTAATTTCACTAGGCCAGGCGACATTTTTATTAGGGAAAAAATTGTTTTTAAATCTTACTTGACACATCATTCATTTTAAGGATGCTAGGTTTATTCACTTACCCGTTGAAATCGGGACGTGCCCTTTAGGACGCACTAGGTTCTCCAAGGGTGCCACTCACCTTTTTTTGTTTTCCTTGTGCGACGTGCCCTTCAGGATGCACTACGTGCTCCAAGGGTGCCACTCACCTCTTGATTGACTTGGTAGACGTAAAAAAACCCTGGAGTCAATACTTCGCCAGGTGATCTTATGGGAGACTAAGGGTCTCTAAGGAATAAGGCCCCTGCCTTATTGTGCACCCCTCAGAATCATCGTGAGCGACTGTCACAGTCTTCCCTCACGACATTGTGGGTCTTCTCGAACTAGGTAATCGTTAACCTACAGTTTGAGCCACATCGGGAGTGTTAGTAGGTTGTGGCAGGGTTGATGTCCACACCTCTCCCGGAAGTCTTTGGTTGTCCTACATGACCCCTCTACTCCACATGTGAGTCTGGTCGGAAAGCTATCGTCAGCCTGCATCATCAACGAGTCATGTCAGCAAATAATCAATCATCATAACATTTAATCATATGTACATATGTCACATCAACAATATTCAACCCAACAGTCCACTCCCTGACTCGATCTAGAGTCCAAGGGGTTTCATCGATGCCTCTGCATCCTTGAGGTCCAAAGTCATGTACATTCAGGAGAACCCAGTCAATAGCACATGTCTATGTCAATACAATAAAATAACATATCACCCTATCCATAATGCCTCATAATCATAATCAAATGGCCAATAGTATAATAATCTGGATCACTTGCAAGCAAGTGTCCTCAAAGACTAAGTTCACTCAATGCGCGCAAGAGCGGGATATTCCAATGCCAATAAGACAAATAGTCATTCCATCAATGATAACAAAATCAAATCACCTTCAACAACTGAAAGCTCATTCCTATAATTGAGATGTAATCATGTATACAGTATGTTTGATATAGAGCATAAATCATATAATATGTAACTATCTTTTGTTTTTCATTCTCCTTATCACATAACATTGTATGAAAAATTTGGGATAAAAATATTGTCACATTTGAATTTTCTCTATGTACACCTTATTCATTATTTGTTTTTATTTATTTAATCTTATTCATTATTTGTTGTTTTTATTTATTTAATGCTACCGCTTGATTTCATACTAATGCAATGATAATGATATTTATGTGATGTTACAAGTTATTATTACATATTCATATAGTGAACCATAGGGAATTGGTTCCACGTTAATAATGAGTTTACTCTTACTTGCACATTAGTAAATATTTTACTTTTTCCATTTATGTGGGACTCCTTTCAATGGTATTCATACTCATGTACATTAGTAAATATTTTAATTTTTCCATTTATGTGGGACTCCTTTCAATGGTATTCATTTTTTTTTCCATGGGAAAAAATGCGCTTTATATTCAAAAGGATATAAAAATATACATACAATATTCGCGATAAACAAATACATGAAGAGGTAACTGTTCTTTTTCGTTGTGTCTTGAGATCGATAAATTCAGTCCATTCTATCGAAACTACCTATTCCATTTCTCTATTATGATCGACATCCAGATCATTAAAGATATGCAGAAAAAACAAGAAATAAGGCAAATTTCAAAGATTGATCAAGGTAGTCGGTCATTCATTGTCATCCTCCCACTTTTTAAATCGAATTTGGCCAAGAGGCATAAACAATTCTTTTTTTGATAGAGTGTCTACCTCACTATTTTCCTCCTTGTAGATGTGAGAGAAAGAGAGATTCTTTATGGAGTTTGTAGCCTCTTGTGTTCTTTATTTCCAGCACTCCAGGGCTGCCACATGGAAATCAGCTTGGCCATTAAGCCAATCGATAATAATTTTGGAATCTCCAAGTAGTAATAGCTCATCAGTGTGCAGACAACATGCCAGAATAAGAGAAGCCCATGCTCCCAATAGTTCTTCCTTCATATTAATGCCTTGTCCGCAATTTAGAGTCCAGCGGATGCATGTGTGAGAGTTTAAAATGATCTTTCCTCCCGCCCCACAAAGAGAGCCCCCTTGTTGTGCCGCGCCGTCGAACCAGGCTACTACTCTGTCAAGTGGAATTGTTAGCTTATGTCTAAGGGAGGGTGGGACCTTGGTTTGGTTTCCATATGTGGCCACCTTAGCAAGAATTTTGTTTACCACTCTTTGAATCGATGGTGATCTCTCTTCAAAAAGCGTTGTATTTTTGGCATTCCAGACATGCCAACAGAGATGGATTGGAAGCAAAGAGTGGTTCTTGTTAGCGCCAAGCCAATTGCAAAAGTAGAGAGGCACATTGGGACCAGTCCAGGGTGTATCTAGATTTAGTGCCGAGGAGATATGATGCCAAATCGAACGAATAAAATTACACTATAAGAAAATATGATTAATTGAATCGCTATACTGTTTGCACAGGATGCATCAGTTTGGGCCCTCCCAACCACGAATCTGAAGATTCTCCCAAACAAGGAGCTTATTTTCAATCAGAAGCCAAAAGAAGAGTTTAAGCTTCAAGGGACAGTCCCCCTTCCAGATCTTTTGGTGCCAGCTTTCATTGATTTTTGTCCAGAATTTAGTGGCCAATGCATGATACACATTTTTAGCTGTAAGAAAGCYGGTGCTATCCCCTCCCATCCAAATAAGGGCATCCGGCCTCTTCTGAAGGCGAATACCTACTCCAGTTAAATGCTGGGTAAAACTATCCCATTCAGCTATCAAATCGGGTTCAAGCTATAGATCTGTACCATTAAGCCAATTTTCGCCTAACTGTCCACCACTGGGCGTAGTGCTGAGTTGATGCATGAAATAAATACTCTTGCTGTGTAAATGCACTAGAAGTGGAGGAGAGAGCAGGAATTACTGCCCAAGCCCAGAATAGTGTCTCTGTCGATTTCAATCATGTATCCATTGCCTGGTTTCCATGCAATCTATTGAAGAATGATTGGTAGCGATTTAAGGAGGTGTTTCCAGGTTTGTGAACCTCTTGTTGGTCGCTCCGAGGCCGATTTGATCCAGACATGTACAGGAAAGTGTGGGAAATACTTATCTTTAATCACCTTACTCCAAATTCCAGGTCTCATTAAAATTCTCCAAAAAGTATTTGTCGAGATCGCCCTATAAAAGAATAGTAGATTTCTAAGTCCTCAACCTCCCATCGATTTGGGTTTTGAGATTACCTCCCATCTGCAGAGGTGATATCCTTTTTTTTTTTGCTACCTGTCCATAGGAAGGTGAATACTAATTGTCGAAGGGTCTTTAGAACATATGCAGGGATGTGAGATAACACCATCCAATACACCGGGAGGATTTCCAAGACGACCTTTATAAGAACAAATCTACCTCCCAGTGAGAGTAGTCTGTTGCACTAGTTATGAATTCTACATTCAAAATTTTTAATAAGCCAAATCTAGTCTTTTTTAGTATAGCTGGTAGGTTTTATATTGTAGCCCAGGTAAGTAAAACCCTCCGCTAACTCTCGAGAGTCAATACCGAACAATACTTTTAAATCTGTTAGCATATCCTCCTGTGCTTCCAAGACCAGGAATATTGACTTATGGATATTGATCTCTAATCCCACTAGTGAGTCTTCAGGTGGATTGAAATCCCTCTGTAGATATTGAGCCTCCTCCTCTAGCTGTTCTGGAGGTTTGATGTAATTATCGAAATTTGTCTCCTCCGCTGGATCCGTTTCAGTCACAGGAGGAGAAAACTTTGAGCAGTCCCTTTTCAGATGACCAGTTCTGCGATAGAGGGAGCATCGAAACGGGATTCCCAAGTAGTCAAGACGCTGAGCAATAAGTTGAATTCTCCATTCAATGTCCAGTATTTCAGGTAGTCCAGCCTGGATGTCGAGTTCCACATATATCCTGGCCATTCTTTTGTCTGGTGCTAGAAGAGAGTTTGTATCCACCCTTAGAAAGCGTCCTAAACAGGCTCCAATAAGTTCAAGCGCTTGTTGGTTCCAGAGATGAAGTGGGAGACATGGGAGGAGGACCCAGATATGTCTATGGTTGAAGAACTCCATGGAAGGGTTAAAGCCAAGCCTCCAACGTTTGAGCATGAGGCTTCCCCCTTCAAATGCCCAGAAATTTCCCAGGATAAGGACAGTATCCTCTAGTTTCTTGAAGATAAAACCAAACCAACCACGTTGTAGCAGCTGAATCTTAGGTAGGTAGCCTAGAATAGGTTTCCAGTTAGTTGAGATCCAGTCTTCAATGCTCTGCTTACATTTCTCTTTGTATGCTAGCCTTCCAACTAAGGCACACAATGCCAGGTTGCAGGCATCTGAAAGTCCGACATCCATTCCAAGAATGAGCTTAGGATGTCTTTGTTTTGGTTTCCAAACCTTATGCAGCCTCTTGTAGGTGCCTTTTTTTTTAGGGAAAGGGGTACCATCAAGTTGTCTGCTTCCTTGCTGATAGTTCCCTTCTATGTTCCTCTTCTGTTGACTAGGAAATAATTGATCTTCTTCCAAGGTAGACTATGATGTTGTCCCTACAATGGCAGGAGTTAAAGACTGGCAGGTCAGGTTTGCAGTGGGAGATGTTTGTGTGGGTCCAGATTTCAAGTTCTGTGGTGCGACAGGCCGGTTAGAGGCTCAGAAATGGCTGCTGCAAAGTTCATCTATCGAGGCAAAGAGATCCGGTTGGTCCCATGGGTCCCCAAAATCCCCATCAGTGGGATCCGAGCGCTTAGGCTCCATAAAAGAAGCTTCTATAGACTACTGTAGGAGACTGTGGAGGATAAACAGATAAAGACTTCTGGAACAGTCAGAAGAAAGGGAAAGAAACGTCAGGTGACTCCCATCCTATCTGGCAAGTCTGTGTTTGTTCAGGGAGAGCTAAGTGGAGAGGGCAGAGAACCAGGTAGTCATGGAGAGGAAGCCATGGATGATCTTCAGACTCGGAGCCGTGAACAGAGATCTAACCGCCTTAAATCTAAAAGTCTTTAACTCCCCGTAGAAGGTGTCTCATTGAAGCAGTAGTCAGTTTGTAAAAGATAAAATCCTTATAAACAAACGGGAATCAGACAGGTGATGCTTTCTCCTCTAGATAGATGGCCAGATTATCACCTAAGGAAGGTCTTATAGAAAGAGTTCGAAGCTACCTTAATCATATAACCAAGACTAACACAGAGATTCTGCAAGGAAACATTGGTTTTCAGACTGAAGCTACTAAAAATAGTAAGCTGCCATGAAAATTAGATTCAAACCTCCCATGGGCGCCTTGTGTCATGCTACTTGCATTGCAAACACTTCTTTGATATCATAGGAAGCATAATGCAAATCTTTGAGGTGAAGGAGACCATACTCATATAACTTTAACATGAGTAAATATTTTACTTTTTCCATTTATGTGGGACTCCTTTCAATGGTATTCATACTCATGTAACTTTAATGTATTGATATTAATATTTATGTAATGTGTTATAAGTTATTATTACATCATATATCCATGTATTGGACCATATAAAATTTATTCCATATTAATATTAAATTTATTTTAGTTTTGACACCAATCTTGCCATCTATGTAAGTTTCCCTACTATGGTATCTCATCATTCATATAGAGAAAATATATCAACACCAATAAATAAATAAATATATATATATATATATATATATATATAAAACCTTAAAATTCTCACTAATTTATCAGTACTTTCACGTTAATAAATTAATCTTGAAATCTATGTAAGGTTCCTCACAATCTTAGTCTCCCTCTCTCATCAAGGTTATGTATCTATATTACTATTTATGTGACTTATTATAGCTATGATATATGAGAATATATATTTGTATTTATGTGATTTATTATAGCTATGACATATGAGTATATTAGTATTTATGTGAGGTATCTCTCATCAAGGTTATGTATCTATATTATTATTTATGTGACTTATTATAGCTATGATATATGAGTATATATATTTGTATTTATGTGATTTATTATAGCTATGACATATGAGTATATTAGTATTTATGTGAGGTATTGTAGATATTGCATTAGTATTTATGTGAGGTATTATAGATATTGCATATTTATATATATCTAGGGTATATTTAGTTTAGTTTTATCAAATATATGTGAGTATGTATTGTGAATAATTTATATATAGTTATATGTGTGGTATTTTGAATTTTATAAAGAAAATTATTTAGTGTAAATAATTTAAATCTAAAAAATTATAAAAAATTTCACAATTAATTTGAATAAAATTTCAAAATAGGTTTTTAACTGTTTTTAAAAGAAAACATATTAATTTATATAATAATATTTTTCTTGGTATAATAATATATGGTATAATATTTATATTAGATAAATTTTATAATTCATACCATTTTTACATGTTTGTAACTATGTGAAATGTTTATGATTGACAACCAAGTCATTATATGTTTTCCCATTACCATAATAATGTGAAACGTTTAAAACACATGTTATAAAAAAAGTGATTTAGAAGTGTACAAATTTAATTTTTTTAATAATTATATTTATTTTAGTCAAGTAAAATTTAATTTTCATTCATTTATTCTTTTGGAATTATAATCATTTAATTTTTATTTAACTAGTTTAAAACTTTTTCATGGTTAAAGTTTTATCAATCAAATAGAATTATAATTTTCAACTAAATTCTTAACAAATTTAAAAATATATAGTTGAATTTGTCCATTTTTTAATTTACTATATATAAAAATTTATACATTTAATAGATTCTCAACCTCATGTTATATAGAGTATTTTTAAAGATCACCATTATAGAATTAGATTTGTAAGGGAAAGTTAATTATTTGATAATAAAAATTTATAATTATAATAGATTTAATGTGTTTTAAATTTTAATTTGAAAATTCTAATTTTTTCCAAAGTAATATATATATATATATATATATATATACTATCATCATAAAAATAATTAATTTTTTAAAAAATTATATTAAAAATATATATTAAATAATCTTTATCTTAAATCCTGAATGTGTAGGTTTTCACAGTTTATTGAAATGTTTATTTAAATTTCTAATTATAAATTATAAGTTAAAAGCAAATAATGATAAAAAGTTCTTCAATAAAATATTAAAATATTAAATATCTTTAAAGTCGATTTCTTTCCAAAGTGTTAGTAGGGAATGGACCCCGTTTTTAGAAGGACCCATGTTATTGAAGTAACACGTGGCATCTAAGCATAGTCTAAATTTGTTGTGCACATGTAGAATAATAATATGGAAAAAGATAGAAAAGGATGGAATGAAATAGCCGTGCTTGATGACCTTTTACCAAACTAATTCCATCACCACCAACCTTAAATATTTGAAGTGATTGAGATCTCTAAAAAGATAGAAAAGCAGAGGCCATGCATAATATTATTACAAGGTTGTTATAACAGAATAACAACAGAAAATTCTGTGTCGTTATATATATATCAAATTAGGTTGATATATATATATATATATATATATAACCAACCTAATTT
>ML781007.1:591502-620798 GCA_009831015.1 Picea engelmannii | reverse complement strand
TGTTTGAAGACCTACAAGATATATGAATAAATGTAGCGTCAAATTAGAGTTACAATTAAAAATAATGCATGATTTTTTCAAAAAAGATATATAATATTAAATCACAAAAATAAAGTAACAATATACCACAAAAATGTGTTAACACGGGAGCATCATGAATTGTCCATGATAGTATTCCATGGAATTGAAATCGTATTTTCCCTATTGGTCTAGAGATGTCATACATAGTGACGCCAACCCATAACTTCAACAACTCATCGATGAGAGGCTCAATATATACGTTCATGTCTTTAACCTGGTACCTACCTGATTGGTTCAACCTAATGCATGATTAATTATACTTATCTAGATGTCGTGATATATAAAAGAAATAATTACCATGCACGAAACAAAGAAATGAAATATTTTTTCATGCTTTAAAGAAAATAAAAGATAATTAAATACCTGGAACAATCATTGCCAACATTGTGTGCTCTCTCTTGATCGACATCCAAGGAGGAAGGTTATTGTTTATAACAAAAACAGGCCACACTGAGTACATAGAATGAAGCTCTCCAAATGGATTGACACCATCAGCTGCCAACGAAAATCTAACATTACGAGATTCTTCTTTAAAAATTGGCCACTTTTCTTCGATGTGGTTCAATGCAAAACCATCTGCAGTTGAAAAAGAGTTTTAGGAAGAAATGTCAAGTTTTTACAGCCCATATGGAATAGACAACCACAAAGAAAGTGGCAAGCATTAAAGACCACCCAGTCTTGAGGAATTTTGAAGGTTTTTTTAGGGAAATCCAAGGATTTCCACCAAAGAGGGACATTTATTTCTCCATTGATTTGGTGCCAGTAGTTGGCCCAGTGTCCAAGACACCATACATAATGGGTACACTAGAATTGAAGAAGTTGTAGATGCAACTTGAAGAATTGTTAAATAAGGGGTATATATTCTCAAGTGTGTCGCCTTGGGGAGCCCTAGTTCCTTTCGTGAAGAAGAAATATGGAAAATTAAGGCCATGTATTTATTTCAGACAGTTGAATAAGGTCACCATAAAGAACAAATATCCCTTTCCAAGGATTGATGATTTATTCAATTATTTAAAAGGTGCAAGAATATTTTAAAATATTGACTTGAGATCAAGCTATCATCAAGTGAGGATAAAGGAAGAATACATCATCAAAACAACATTCAAGACAAGATATGGGAATTATAAATTCACGGTAGCTCCATTTTGACTATCAAATGCCACAATTGTTTTTATGTGCCTAATGAATGAAGTGTTCACGGAGTACCTGGAAAAGTTTGTAATTATGTTCCTGGATGATATACTCATCTAATCTAAGTTCGAAGAGAGAGATGAAAAACATTTAAGAATGGTGTTGTAAGTTTTAAGAGATCATAAATTGTATGCCAAGCTAAGTAAGTGCATCTTTTTATCAAAAGAAGATTCACTACTTCAGGCATATAATTTCACCAGAAGGGATAATAGTGGATCTTGTTATAGAAAATGTTGCCTCACTCCATGCATATTACTTGGATGGCCTTCCATTTCCCTCTGCAGACTTAAATTCCCCTTTTTGTCCACTCCAGATATAAAAATACATATATTTATACACATATGCAACCTACCAGTTAGACAACTCGCGTATACGTAGGTTGCTCTACTACAACCCGCGTACATCAGGTTTGGTGCTCAAAAATTAAAAAAATATGTTGGGTTTCCATGCCATGTCACGTGATCTATGATCCTTGACCTTCCATATACTGGAAATGTTGCAACTTGACTCTTCAATTCCATTTGGAGGCTATAAATTTAGCCATATCCAAGCCTTGGAGAATTGACAATTCAACATTGAGATCAAATATACTCTAGTGAAATTTCACTTCATATTGAGTCTCTATCCCTTTGTCCTTGAAAGTCTAAACTTCTTGTGTTGATCCCCCAAGATCTTTGTACATTATGATGGAGAACTTCATCAATTCCTACTTGTGATATTTGCTTTGCGGAGGATTGAAGTGGTGGAGGCCCAACTGGAGGGACTTAGTTTCTCGGTTTTGATATGTGTCGTTACATAAGTTTGTCACATACGTACTTTTGTTGATTACATTAATAGAAATACTCTTTTCTCGTCCAATTGATATCTTGCAAATATTTGATATACTTTCCATGGGCGTATTTGTTATGTATGTTAATGGATTATGCTAATTTATATGCTAACATTATATATCATCGCCACATGCTTGCGCATATTGGTTGTTGAAGACAAGTTGCAAGTGTAAAGCTTTTGGCCGTGTGCTCAACGATGGTTTTCTTCGGAAGTACGGATGAGGTAGGCTTATAGACTTATCTCGTTATCATTTCATTTATATAGCATATCTGAGATTAGAGTTGATTTCTGGGTGTAATTCCATATTTTGTGGTTTTCCCCTAGCCATAGAGACATTTTCCTTGTAAAATAATTGGTGACTCTGTCGGAGAGATCTTTGTTTTTTGGGTATTGGGTGTTTTTTTCTCCTTGATTTGCACTCTATTTGCCTGATTTTCCATGTTTCCTATTGCCTGGCATCCTATATTTTTCCTTTCATCTGAGTTTCTTAGCTTAACCCTTGCCTTGACAATGTTTTTTTTCTTTTAGCATACGCATGTTTTCCCTTGACATCCATGTACATACCCGAGTTGTCTATCTTTAGGGAACATATATATATGTATGTTCCCTGAACAATCGCATACATCATCTCTTAAGTCTTTTTGGCTAAGTTTGGTGTTTGCTAGGTGAGTTTTACTGGTTGTTGAGTCTTCTTGGGTCCCTATTTTGACTGTTAAGTGCCTACATAATGATAGGAAGCCCTTTTATTGTTGAATTCTTCGGTGAACCCCTTTCTTGTCATTTTTTCCCATTTTGTTCTCCTTACATACTAGTTTGGGTAGTTTCTTCTTGGTATTCTGCTTGGTTTGTCTCTTTTTGCTTGCAGTAGGGCCTTCCTATGAGGTTATTATTCAGTCCTTGCATTTTCTTTTCATTATATCAAAAATACAAAAATCATTTTCTTTCATTTTACTTATGGCATTTGCACTTTTGGTTACTTTGCATTGATTTTGACACATTAGGAAAGATTGCACTTCATTGAACTTGTAGAGTTTATATTGTGGAAAAAACATTTAGAAGCATACTCTCTCTTTGAAATTCGAGACTAGTACTTAGCATTGTTTTTATATTTTCTTATTTTTATATATGTTGACTAGTAATACCATTAGTTTCACGATCGCACCTTTTGAGTAAGAAGAAGCCATTAAAATTAACATTGAATAATTAAAATTGATTAGAAACAATTTTATTTTTCAAGGTACACAAACAAGTATAGGACCTAGGGCCTTGGAATAGTATTTTGTGAGTAAACTTCTCCAAGGCTATAAAACTAAACGTATGTGTCTGACCAGGGAGTGGTGAAACCCATTGTATAATTGGTGTCCTCAGGAGGCTCCACTCACACTAGAGTTAAGCATGAGGTCACGTGAAGTTGGTTGAAGAGATAGCTCTCTAATACTTTCCTAGCATGAAAGATATTTTTGGGTTCTATTTGTATCTGGGGGTCTTGCTAGTTCCTTTACCTTCGTGAGAGGTGGTGCTTTCAAGATTTCAATCTTTGTTACCATGCCCATATGGTGGAACGGAATTGCAATTGTTTTCCTAATCATTGGTTATATCATGGTGACTTTAGTTTCTTGACATAGGTAGGCACATAGGTTACTTGTAGGGGTTATTCTGCAGGTACCCTGAGTCAGATAATGGTCGGAAAACACACAAACTTTATGGAGGATTTCCTCTCTCGAGGGATTTGATTGAATTTGTTGTGAAGCATACAAGGGTCCTTATAACTGATTCTAACACCTCCACTCTATTTTTCTGGAGTCTCAGGCCCCTCTTGGGTGAGGCATACCTACTTTTTTTAGGAGGTCCCTTTCGGATATTATATCATATTTGTGTGCATTAGCCTTTTGATTTATTTAGGAGTGTGCTCTCTTATTATTAATTGGCCTTAGCATTTTTTATTGTATCTTGAGTTCTGAGTCATCATGGAGCAAGACCAACCTCCTTGTTGGTCTCTTTGTCTTTTTAAGTTACCACCACGTCTTGATCCTTTACTGAAGCCTCCTTCTAAAATGTTTAGAGTTAATAAGCGCGGTGCATATATCTCCACCTCCCAGGCTCGTGATCATCCTACCATGAGTACTGAGTCAGATATGAATGTCTCGGGAAGCCCTTCGACTCCCCTATCCTATGTGATTAGTGGGGTCCCATCGACTCCCTTATCCTTAGTGGTGTGGATGTCGAAGGCTCCCTCATCTAGTGTTTCCCAACCTGTGAGCTCTGCTCGGCCCATGGGGACGAATCCTTTTTTATTCCCATATGGTATGCCAAATCATGATTCTCAGTCAACACCTTTAACCTCTAATCCTTTTTTATTTTGGTATGTCTGACATGATGTCACACTTCTCATCCTTCGTTTCAACATCTAATATGAATCCTAGTTTTGGGTCTAGGGGAACGACGCCTCCTTATGTTCTTTTCTCGTTTGGTGGAAGTCGTATTCCCCAAGTGACTCTTACGGTTGGAAGTTGGAATCATCCTTCCTCTAGGCCTAATCCTAGCTTCAGTGCTCCAGGATGAAGTGCTCAAATAGGTGGTCAATTTACTTCCTATATTTCATCCATCATTCCCTCTTCCTCCACGCCAATTCCTACGAACACATTTATTATGGAGAACCCCCCTCGGTCCTCTGGTGTTTCAACCAGAGGGAGTCAATTTTATGGTATGGGAAAACCCCCAGCACAAAGTTCCTTTTTCTAGGGGAAACATATATAATACTTATCACACCACTTCCATGGGTATGGTGCCCTTACAACCCTTCATGAATCAGTTGGGAGGAGAATACTATCCTACTGGATAGGGCCATGGTATATAATAGAACCTTGAATGGTCTATAATATCTCATATCCAATCTTTCCCAGAAGTATCGGCTCAGACGTCGCAATCCTGACTCCCTTTTTTGGCCACGCTAAATCTTCCAGATCTGTCGAAGTTAATGAATGACCCTGTGCATCACATTTTTTCATGGCCCCCCATCCCCACCAAGCTTCCTTTAGACATTCCAAAGTTTGAAGGAAAGAATGGTGAGGACCTAAGTGATCATGTGACTACTTTTCACCTTTGGTGCTCATCTAAATCCCTTAATGACAATTCTATTCATTTGAGTCTATTTCAACGCACCCTCATGGGGGTCGCCACAAAGTGGTACATTGAGCTACCTGGGGGAACCTATGAAACTTTCAATCAGAGGGTATTGGTTTTTCTCAATCACTTTCAATTACCGATTTTTTATGATGTCAAGCTAGAACTTTTGTCGACACTTCGTGAAGATAAAGCCACACATATCTTCGATCATATCCAAGAGTGGTGTAGACGGAAGAGGTTGATTAAATCCTACATTCCTCCAGAGTTTTTTTTGGAATGGTTCCTCAATTCTTTGTTGCCTTACATTTCGAAGGATGTTTCTACATTCAGAGTGACATCTGAGGAAGAATCCATCTTCAAATCCCAATAGTTGGACCTTATATATGCTTAATATGGGATGCTTTATGAAATCCTCCATGATGCACCACGGTCAAACTATTATCCTAGAAAAAATATCGGGCCTCATGCCGACGATATCATAGGCTCCAAAAATGATAAGACTACAGACATGGTGATGAACCAGTTGAAATATTTGTCCCTTAGCCATCCTATAGAAGGAAAAGCTTCGACTTCGTCCTCCACCACCCAGTCGACAGAAGTGCATTCCATACAGTCATTGTCAAACCCAAATGGTAACCAACAACTAGGAGGGAACAAGAAGAAGGGACAAGGTAATAATCGTAAAGGTGAGAAAAATAATAATAAAGCCAAGGACGACAATAATAAAGATAAATAAAATAATAATGTTGGTGAGGGAAAGAAAGAAAAGAGGAAGGTGAAGTTTCCCTATAAAATTTGTAAATATGGTCGCCTTACCCACTTGTTCCCCAAGATCAAGGAAGCCTCGAGGCACTTATCGCAACTGCATGTTGTGTTGACTAACCCATTTCCACATAACCAAAATATGGCCTCGAGGACCTGTAACACCGAAAATGCGTCGAGTGGGAGTCAAAACCCCTCGGCACATGAACGTGGCCATATATTCATCAATATGGTTAAGTCTCAAATTGATGTATCCACTCAATCTCACGATTATGGTTCTTCACAGACTATTTTAGGTCTAAAGCCTCCTCCTCCCCAGGAAACACCCTTGGATATCGATAAGTCGGAACCTCTACCTCATATTCTGAAAGGAGTATTAAAGAGTTCTTCCCACAATCCTAATGCTAGAGCCACCCAAAACTATTCGATTGTCAAATATTTGGGCCAAACCCCATGCGTGATGTCAGATTTGAAAGTGCTCCAGACATGTCCTTCACAGAGGAATGCCTTGTTATCTACGTTAGGAGCTCTAGACCCGTGTGGCTCAAAGGTTATCATTTTTAATGTCACATATTTTAAGCCTCACTTACCTTACCACATGGCCTTTCAAATCCATGTGGAGTACACAAAAATTACCATCAAACGTAATGCAATTGATGAAGGTGCTTCGACATCCATGATGTCTCTAGCCTTTTGGAAAGCCATTGGCTCTCCACTCCTGTCTCAATCCATGACCATGTTGACTACATTTGATGGGAATTATTTTAGACCCCATGGGATCCTTCCCGCTTTTCCATTCTATTTAGGTGAAAAGACTATGGAAGTCGAGGTCGAGGTGGTTGATGTGCCTCTTGACTACAATCTACTACTAGGGTGTAATTGGACTATGCCATGACAGTCGTTGTGTCATCATTTTTATATACTCTATGATTTACTCATGAAGGGAAGATTGTGATTATTGATCCGTTGTCCTTTGTGCATCCTGGTCCTAATGCATCAGTGGGACCTTCGGTACCTGTTATTGATAATTCTCAGTAGGAAATTGAGAATGTTGGTGTCGGGATGTATTCCTCCTTGACGGGTACTTTTGATTTCACGACACTAATTCAACATATTAATGACATTTCCAGTGAGTCTTCGTCATCAATGAGGTATATTCCTTTCCGTAAAATGTATTTCAATGACCCTTGGATTTTACCTTCCCCGACTATGTCCCATGAAGGTCATTCACACTTTGCGATGGAAATTCCATTGTCGGCAGTAGAAGTTGCATATTAGGCTATTCTAGAAGCTATTGCTAACCTGGATCCTTCCTCCTCGCGAACAGAGGAGGTGGATCCCGTTTTAGAGACCATATGGTTCATTCAATCATATTGTTCACATTATTTTCTTGACAATACTTTACCTTCATATGAAGCCATCTTAGAGGCCATGTCTGGTCCTGATAGGCCTTAGGATGATATGCATCATCGATCCTATTTTCTCTCGGAGCTTGTTAGGATTGAACAATATGACTTTAGATACACCTTGAGAGAGATGGTTGGTCACATCATGGCTCCATTATATACGCATGGTATTTATGTCGAAGCAAACCTGGTGAATATTTCTCCTACTGTCCTGATCAACATCTCTCGAACCCCTGGTAAAATAGAGAAAATATATGTCGGGGCGGATTGTTCACCTGAGGAAATTCAGATCTACACCGATCTCTTCAAATAATTAAGATATGTATTTTTTTGGTCATATGAAGAGATGTTAGGGATCAACCCCAACATTTTCGAGCATGAAATTAAAACTTATCTGAAGGCTAAACCCATTTGACAATGTATTAGTGTTGTAAATCCTAGGAAGGCCACTGTTATTAAGGAAGAAGTAGAGAAGCTGATAAATGTTGGTTTCATTTACCCAATTCCCTTGATCGAATGGGTGTCTAACCCCATTACTATAGATAAAAAGCAAGGAATCGTCCGCGTGTCTATGGATTTTAGGGACCTGAACAAGACATGTCCTAAAGATAACTTCCCCAATCCTTTTATTAACCATATTATCGACGAGTGTGCGGGAAGAGAAGTATTTTCCTTTTATTAACCTTGAGAGAGATGGTCGGTCACATCATGGCTCCATTATATACGCATGGTATTTGTGTCGAAGGAAACCTGGAGAATATTTCTCCTACCATCGTGATCAACATCTCTCGAACCCCTGGTAAAATAGAGAAAATATATGTCGGGGCAGATTGTTCACCTGAGGAAATTCAGATCTACACCGATCTCTTCAAAGAATTAAGATATGTATTTTCTTGGTCATATGAAGAGATGTCAGGGATCAACCCCAACATTTTCGAGCATGAAATTAAAACTTATCTGAATGCTAAACCCGTTTGACAATGTATTAGTGTTGTAAATCTTAGGAAGGCCCCCGCTATTAAGGAAGAAGTAGAGAAGTTGATAAATGTTGGTTTCATTTACCCGATTCCCTTGATCGAATGGGTGTCCAACCCCGTTCCTGTAGATAAAAAGAAAGAAATCGTCCACATGTCTATGGATTTTAGGGACCTGAACAAGGCATGTCCTAAAGATAACTTTCCCACTCTTTTATTAACCATATTCTCTACAGTCACACATTTATCACCATTCTCATGCTAAAACGCTCACACACCACAACATATCATCTTATCATCCTAGAGAAACACAATACACAAAAAGAAAAAGGAGTTAAGGGACTCTTCCCTCTTTCCAACTCCTTCTACACGGTCTAGACTTTTCAGCTTAACTGAACTATTCCCAAGGCCTCATTTCCTTTACACATTCATGGATTTAACCAAATTTCTACTTGTTTGTTCATTTTTCTTTCACCAGTTGTACTAGTTCCCACAACTATTCTTTTAAGGATTACAACTCTGTTAAGCAATTCTGAGTTTTAAAGTCAGAAACATATTCCTCCTTTTCTTATTTTTTGCTTCTGCAATCTACTCCCTACTGAGATATTTCTTCTCTTTTCCTTCAGTAGTCTTGGTTAGGTTCACCTTAAGCATCTTGGATAATTCAACAGGCTACACCAATAAGATTTTTATTCATAATGAATTATGAACGTGTGAATTCTGCACATTACTATTTAGTTATTAGAATGTTAAGTATTCATTTGTTAGTCTTCCATTCATGCATTATGTCTTATAATGTAATCCAAGATTCTTGTATGGATAGTACTAAGTCCCAATGCCCAATTCTCAACAGTCATTAAGGTTGTGACTCTGTTCTCCTAACAGAATCTTTACACGGTTCCTCCACAGGGAACTCCTTCAACATGCAACTCTTTAAATGCACACCAATCATTATCTGGAGTGTACTTAACTTCAATATTTCATAGGTTTACTCAAACTTCCATAAGGGATATAAGAATGCATCCATATTGTTCATCCACACATATTCATTGTTATGTTAAATTACATTCATAATGCACTTAACCACATGCATAATCATAAGCCTATGTGTGTTTACCATAGGTGTACTTTACATCTCACATGCATCTTTACTTTAACATCATTTAATTCATGATTTTTCACAATCATTCTCATGAAATCCTCACAAGCATAATCATGTCTGCTTTTATCCTGACAACAAGGCATGCCTGCTCATTTATTCTTTCAACATTTTTTTCTAGCCTTCAAGAGGAAATGGGACACATCCTCCTCAAGCTATTATTTCGTCGATATAATCAAGCCCTTCAACATGGGGTTAACCATGCATCCATGGAATTTCTCAGATATGGAAAGTACACATATTTCCTCACATCCTAATTGATCAGGCAATCATATTATTCTTTTAAGCATGCATACATATGTTTGTATATATGTAGGTGCATCACTTACACCTTTTTATCTCATTCATTCACATTGATATTTTAGTTTTAATTTCAATTTTATTTAGTGATAGATTACAATCAATCAAATGACTAGTCTCACAGTCATAATTCATACTGATGCCGCCCTCTCTACATGGAAACAACCAACAAGGGACACTTTTCCCCTTTCTACTGTAAAAATCTTCTATAAATCAAAATTCAGATGGGTAGCTACTGCATTACCCAAGGCAATAAGATAACCACTTCTATTATCTTCTTCATTCCTAAATTCATTCTTGGTCAACAAATATCAACAAGGGAATATTTTCCTAAAATCCCTCTTATTGCTATAAGAGTATACAAGGTCATATCCATATGGTTACCATCCACCTCTGGATGTCAATATGACCCACTGGTCACCTAAAGATGTTCTGACACCTCCTTAATAAAAACTTGTATTGGTCTCTCATTAATCCTTGTAGTCCTCTCTTAATAAGGTAATAGGCCACAACATTATCAAAATTTTACTTATGTTGTTATAATCATATTATCAATAACCATATGAGCTATGACATCACCATATTTTACATCCAATGAAAGACTATAATAGGTCTATATGAACCAAACATTTTACCCATGCATGTAGTGCAGTTGTATTCCACTTTCTTACCTATTGCATTCTTATGCATAGATATGCCCTTGAGTTAATATGGATATACACTCCATTATCACAACCATGAGCTTTTGAACATGCTCGTGTCACCTCATTTCTTCCATGAGGGTTGTCCTCAGTCCATAGGACTCCTTTTAATTTTGCAAGGAGGGAATTATCCCAATAGCAAGTTTTTATTTATGACAGGTCAATTAAGTTGACCTCACATATGTCCATAAGGCTTCTAGATGTGGGGAATTTTACCCATAAGAAATAATCTCTTATTTAAGCAGTGATTGTAATTTCCAGAGGCTTTATTAGCCCACATTTGCAGGAAACCTTGCAACCTATTCAATCCATTCTCCCCCTGGACTCAAGCATCCCTATAAAAATAATTTCTACCATTCACATCCAAGGTTTGTTATTAATGCCTATCAACATTATCCTATTCCCATAGGAGTGGCTATCATTTTCCCAAAGAAGAAATATGATTCTTTTGTTGCGATCCAACATTATTCATTTTTTGTTGAGTAATTTCCCAACAAAATTTCAACTTGCAATCCTTCTCCTCAAGTATCTTATGAAGGTAATCTCCTTGCGATAGAGAACACTCTCAACAGGATCCTCTTAGCCTTGGTAAACTGGTCTCATGAATTGTCTTTGGCCCATCCAGGCCTAGTTTTTGATGTTGAGATTCAACAAGAAGATCCTAGTGAAAATTATGCACCTACACTAGGATGGAGCCTCAGGATATTTTTAAGTGGAAGTCTATTTATAGATGATGTTCTATTTATAGATGTATGTTGACTGTTATTATCCCTTAATAATAGTTGGACAATAAATATTAATCTATTCTCAATGAGCACTTGGAAATAGTTAACTTAAGTGGCAAATCAGTTAGTTATACGAAATTCGAGTTCAAAGGTTGGTTGGTGGGACATGCAAGTCGAATTAATTGTAACTGAGTGATTCGAAGTTGTAACAGAGTTGGATGTGTAGTTATGTGAGTTGTAAAGTAGTTTAACTCAGTTAAGTGAGTTAAGCTCAGTTGTACTAGTTGTAAATGACCTTACACTAGTGAGAGATCAATGAATTAATCATTAATTAATTCACAATCAGTGGTCTCACATGCAACTAAATATTTACCACTGTTAACTACATCCATGTCAAATCCAGTGGAGACCCAGTTGAGATAACAGGTGAAAGGGACAGTTTGACTATCATTTGTGACTTTAGTGGGTGCTCTCATGCAACCACACACACATTGGATGTTCCCATGAGGAATGCGGAACCTAGACAAGAGGAATTCATTCATTGCAGGGATTTCTATCGGCAGGGATTGAGCAGAGGAGGCAGGTTGTCTGGAAGCAGAAAATTGCCACATGAATTTGTCAATTTTTGTATGATAGTGTGAGACGATTGTATATTGTACTGAGAGCTCTTGGATTAGAGTTTTGTATGATATTGTTTCATGATCCATGATATATACATAATATATGATAGTGGGGTTTTTAGCTTTATGCTTTCCCGGTAAAATATATGTGTTATGTGTGATTGATCTTTCTTCTTGATATTGCAATTGGCGATTGTGTTTTAAATTCTGCAAGAATATTTGTAGAAGCGATTTTGTATTTAACAATGGCATATAATTGTTAGATCAAGAGAATCCAGGCAATACATAATTTGTATTAAAAATTTCTACATTTGAATCTTTCTCTAATAGATAGGGTAGGGTAGGGTGCCCTCCCCCTTAAAAGTTTTCTAAGAAAAAAAATTATATGACTCTTTCATGAGCCCAAGCAGACCAAGTGATGTTTCATGCTCTGATACCACTCTGTCACACACTCGACCCCTAAGTACTTTTTTAAGGGATGGGGTATAAATTTTTCACTTAACCTAATACTCATGGCCCATTAATTACTAAGGTTTTACTCTCTCCCCCCTCCCCCCCCCTTAAGAAGTAGTTTAACTCTAATTCAATTAATTACTCATATGATAATTATGAGTAATTATATTATAATCTAATGAAGTTAATTTCCCCATAATATACTTAAGTTGATTAACCTTAATTAAACTATATACTTCAATCCTCCCTGGCACGTAACTCCATGCCAAATTTTTGCATAATTTAACATATATAAATATATGCATATTTATTTATTTACTGGGAAAATTATTAACTATATTCAACCTGATATTTATTATTACAAATTGTCCTTTTATTAATTATATTATAATATAATTTGATTTAATTATATTATAATATGCTTAATTATATCAAAGGAGCACTTAGGCTTGTCAATACCTAAGCCTTCGAGCTTCGACGAAGATTCCTCATCAAGATTTTATGAACCCAAAATCTCCCGAATGTCGGAGTTAAAGAGAGGGTCCCACCTCATATTGTGTCTTTATGAAAATATAAGAAAATCCATATTACCATGCAATATAGTAAATTACGTTTAACGTTTATTATAAAATTTATGCAACCATTGGAGTACGGGGGGGTAGGTTCGGGCCATCGGCCCTTCTATGCTTGTTCATTCTATTACCCCAAAAATCTCGGAGTCCTGAAGATACGAAGTCCCGAACTCTTGAAGGGTCCACACTCACATGTTATTGCACACCGAATAAGAAATTAAAAAAGGAAATATGATTAGTACTTTATCACGTACCAATATCACAATAAACTAATTTAATATATATTATATTAACCTCTTTGGAAAATGTGCCCAGGTTCATAAAGTCCCCTAATATTATATTTAATATTTGAAATGAGAGAGAGAGAGAGATCTCCAAGTCAATATCCTTCGGCTCTCCAACACCTCCTTTATACCAAATCTCCCGGATCCCAAGAGTACCGAAGCCCCGAAGTGGCCCCACTTATACACCTTTCCACATTATTTAATATTTAAAAGGAGATGGATTCATTCATGTGTAACCATTTCAATAAACCTTAATATAATATAATTATATTATATTATGTCCCTCGAAATTTATGTTAGGTTTTAAAATTCTCCAATAAATAATTTAATATTGGAAAGGAAGGAAAGATGTCCAGGTCCTCACATTCGGCTCTTCCCCGCAATTATTCATTGTTTAAATAACCCAGAGTCTCGGAGTTCCGGAGTTCTAGAGGGGACCCACTTGTATTACAACGTAATACAAATACAATAAGTAATTTTGAATTATAATATAATAAATTTAAAATAAAGGGTTTTTATATTCAATTAGGTTAATTTTATCGCAATTAACTATAATATCATATAATTGATTATATTTATTGCCTTTGAAATGTTTTTACAGGGGAAGGTAGGGATTCAGGTCTCTGGCAATTATAGCTCGTGAGATCCATCACCCAAACATCCCAGAGCCCCGGACCTCCGAACTCCTGGAGTTCCGAAGACCATGAGATGTTTAAAGTGTTTGGTCACGGGTTATTCTCTGGTGTGTTTTGGCATTAAAAATAACAATAAATTATATTCTCTTGGTCTCATGCCTTTAATGCTCCAGGAACTTTAGCCTCCATTTTCATAATAAAATTATGTATATACACATATATTGATATATCCATGCACGGTTATGGTACCTGAAGAATTTAAAGGAAAATGTTTTCTCGTACAAAAAAATAAGAGAAAGGAAAATATAGTTTTCCAGTCTTTGTAAAGTAATTTAATAAAATTTCTTTTCCAAGGAAATTTCTCCATTCTGGAAATTAAAAAATATAATGATAATCTCTCCCTTCTTGCAGGTAAATGAGTAAATTTTTTTTCCTTATTACTGTGCTCTACTACTCTTACTAAATTTAAGGAAATTGGTCCTAATACAAAGATTTACCTCCACAGTAAATTTAGGTATTTCTACCAGGGTTTACTACCCACCAAATTTTAAGGGGATTCTTCCCAAATTTAGGAGATTTAACACAAATTAAACATAAATTTTTATATATGCCCCAAATATAATTTTTAGAATTGTTATCCCCTAGCCTAGGGATAACTAAGGAGATCATGTCTCGAGGCCCACATGTCCTAGACATGGAGTACCGAGAGATAGATGACTTAAGCATGGCCCTAGAGGGCCCCTCTTTTCTTCAGTACAGTCCATTTATCAGCAACACAATATCCATCCCAACAGCCTGTTACTAAAGTAGCAGTAAGTCTTGCTCCATGAGGTAATATGAGTCCAGGTATCATGGTACATGTCACTCTAATTTTTGAATCACTTGAATATTTTGGATTGGATTCTTCTTCATTTCATGACGTTTGCCTGGAAATTATGCTCTTTACCTCGCTCATACCTGGAAGGGTGACATGGTGCCCTAGTAAGTTGATCTCCCTTTAGGATGGGTTTCCACTGGGTGGATCTCTGAAAGGTCATCGTTTGTTCCCTCCATACTTACCACTTTCCATATTTATTCCTCTCATCTCCCCTACCTTTGTTTGGGCATTGGGATTGGCTACACTAGGAAGGGTTGTATGTTACCTCATGGAAAGAAGGGGCTAAAGGCCTATAGGGTAAAAGTAACTAGAAAGAGTTAAAATCCGATATTGAAACCATTGAGATGCTTCTCCCAGGGATCCCTGAGAAAGAAGTGAACAGATTCTCAGTAAGAAAACACTCGATACTTAAACACTCAAGGTACTAGTTGATGGATAGGAGGTCTCATAACGAGTCGAGATATTATGAACATGGGCATATAGCGGTATGACACTACCACCTATCTGGTCACCAAACCAAGGTAGTGGCTCTTATTGGCATAGCCAAGAGAAAGGGGGTCTCATCACGAGTCAACTTTCTCATCTCTGTGAGATGTTTGTGGATAACACTGTCACCTCTGGTCATCAAGCCAGGACAATGGCCCTCAACTATTCCCTTGAAGGAAAAAAGAAAAAGATCAAAAGCAATATAGATAAGAGTAAAATGCAATGAATGGGCTAGGAAAAATAACATTTATGACAAGGTGTAACTCGCCCTATACAAAGGCACCCACATGTAAGATTTTAGATTTCCTTGTTATCACATGCACCCTATGCCCAAACACTTACCCCATACCACCTCATACACTTACATGATCTAGACTAGATCCCACCTTGGAAACACCCCAAACTTAAGAGAGGTTAGCCCAATAGGACACCCTGAGACCTTCTCCAAACCTAAATTGTCAAATTGCATAACGTATTTGAGCATTTGTCTGAGTTAAAGGGGGGTTTGATACACATTTTCAGGTAATTTAATTATTGGATGTGATTTACATGTTATGATCCATGTGACTTATGAACCCCAAGAGGGCATACTTGTTGTTGCTGCAGCTTTTCCAGGTGGACAGGTACACATGAGGGAATTATTAGCTCAAACCTTCATGGGGGGATTAAAGCCCATAGATGGATGTTGTAACCCCAACCAAGGGTAAGAAGACATTAAATATTTTCACCAGGAAGAAAGAAGGATGTTGCCTTTGGAGGCACCCTGACAGACCTAGACCCAGGGGGATCTTTCTCTTCCACATGGACATTGGCCCTTGAGGGCCCTATACATCACCATCATGACCCTGGATATCATCCAAATCTAGGGTTTTCATTTTGGAGGGAGTTATGAGCCTGATGACACTTGTGGGCATCATCTGGGGCCTCTGGAGGCCAAGCGCCCTAGATTTTATGCTCAATGTTCTACCTTAGGGCTTCAATGTCACCCTAGAAAGGCATGACATCACCCTTGGAGATGTCTTTAAGTGCTAATTAATTTTTATTATGTAAAAATTGGATTTTAGAGTAAATTGGCCAGATCGGCTTTAATTTTGACCTAAAATTAATTAAGAGTCAAAGTTTTGTATAGATAAACATAAAGTACATTAATTTTTACATGAAAACTCCTCACACAAGAGGAGAGGTATGAAATTTGTGCCCTAGTAAGGGCTATTGGAAGAAATTGTGAGGCGCACTCTTGTATAAGGCTAATTTTTGCAAGTTGGATCAATCTTGGAAGCTTTTATGGTGATCTTGCATGGTATTTTCATGACTATTCTTGGTGCTAGTAAGTAAAATCTGCATTTTTTGTCATCTATTGAATGGTTTATGTATGGTTTTATTTTCTCATACAAGATTATGAAATTGCATGGTATACTTAATGCATGAAGTAAGGAACTTAAATTGCTACTTTCTTACTTTCTATTTGCAAATATTTTCATTGAATTGATCTAATGACTGGTGAAACCCTAGAGCCCTAAATTGCTAGCACTATAAGGTTTTGACCTAGTTATCTTTGCCTCGGTTTTATACCATAAGAAGCCTAAGCTGAGAAAGGCGTTAGGGCCTAGAATTTCCTACACCCTAGTATCTTGTTTCTTGAGGTAAATGCATAGGGGGACTTAAGTTACTACTTCTCCTATTCATTCTCCCTCTTAGCCTTTTGTGCATTATCAAAATTAAATCTTTAGAAGAAACCGTCCACTTGACTCCATAAGCCCTAGAAGGCACTAGTTCTAGCCTCTCTTTTGTTGAAGGATTGATTAAAAACTCAAACACTCTTCTCCTAATATTTTACTAACTATATGTAACCCTAGTTTATCCTAGATCACTAACTTATTTGTTGTTGTTATAAATGACCACTACAACCATCTAATTGCAGAAAATTTTCTAAATAATTGACTTTGAATGCTAGTTAAACACTTCAGAAGTTGCTTATGACATTTGATTATCATTCTACTTAGTAAATGCTATATTTTTACTGTCTTTTCAAGCAATTCTGAGGAGTATTTTTTGCAACTGTTACATTTTATCAATTGTTGTTGTAAACTTATTAATTTCTGCAAATTTATATTAGATATCACTTATTTTCATTGTCCATTGTCTCTTGAGGTGTTATTATCATATTTTTACTTGGATTATTGTATATGCATGCTATATTGTCTTGTTTCAGGAAGGTATATCAAACACCTTATTAGCCTCATCTTTGGGAAACAGATTGAGTGATTTTGGTAACCAGAGAGAGGGGGGAATATAACTTGACCATAAATCTAATCTTTTAGTCCTTTAGGTTACGAGGGATGCCTCCCCTGTAGTAGACCTTGCCTATCCCTAAAAAGTGGGAATATCCTATTAAGGTGGCAATGATAGGATATCTTGTTTGTTACGCCAATCTCCTTTACTTGCCTTGGGATTTGGGAAACTACAGATTGTGCGATAACAAGAACTTTTGTATTTTAATTTATTTAGGAAAATTTCATGTTTGTGTCCTAATTATTTTTCCTCAATAACTATTTATAAGGACTTTGAATGTTTTCCCATATTTGGGATTATTTCCTAAAGTCCACACATATCTGATATCCTCTAAGCTTTCTAGCATAGGATTTGAGGACATACTAAAACATAATACTATTATGTAGAAAAATCACCCTCTCTTCTTTTAGATGTTTTATAGATATTTTTAATTGCTCAGTCATGATTTCCCAAGCATATATTAAACTGTACAACAAAGTCAACCACAACATACACTCCCAGAAATATTATTTTAACACATAGATAGTTAAGGGATAATAAGTTAAATCAAATGAGCTTCAACTAAGACATTCTCTTTATTTTACTTAAATATATCAAGTCACTTTTGTCAGAAATTGAACTTACAAAATTTTAAAACATAGTATATAATTTTCTCTGATATAGACACTACAAAGATATAAAAATATATATATATACTTATCTAGAATACAGATAGTTATGCAACTGCTGAAAGGGGTGCCCTTTTCCTCCCAACCTTAGGCACAACAACTCCTGGACGCATTTACCGTTGGCCACCCCCTAGATAGATCATGATGCTCTGAGAAAGAGATTCTTCCTTTTGTTCATCAACAACCAAGGATGAAGAATCACTCTCCTCTTCCCACATGAACTTGGAAGATCGTTTTTCTCTCCACCAAGCAAGGTGATCTACAATGAGTGCTTCCTAAGTCACTCATCTTCTTTGCAAACCCATTTATCAGCTTGGATTGAAAACGCTTCCCAACAATTCCTGTACCCAGAAACCAAATTTGTTTTTTCGGTTTTCTTCGGAACCAGAGAGCTGCACATGCTCTCCTTCCTCATAAAGCAATCACCAAACTCATTCCTCTACATCCTCTCTACTCATAAAATGGTTGCCAGACTCAACCAATTGTCTCCCCTCTTCTCTGATCTTCATTTTTTCTTGTCTCTTGGCTTCATCAGTAATATTTTCGTGGGTCAAATGCCCCAATTCACGGGTCATTCCAGAATCCCCTAGATGGGTACTTTTGTTCCCATGCTTCTCAGACTAGGTAGTTTTGGTACAACACCCATTCCTTTTCATAAATGTGGGAAGTGGATAGTTCATCTACCTACTCCCTCCATTAACCACAATTATAGAAAAATGGGAAATCTGGATTTTTCTTGATTATTAAATTGGCAAGGGAAAATTTCCTCATTGATTTCCTCTCATGCATCATGATATACCTTCGCAACCCCTTCAACAGTTATGCAACACTTTTGTTTTTACATTAGTAGCATAAATATTTACACTACCCTTTTAGCAAAATATAGTTACATTTACCAGCTGAGGGAAACAAGGGTATTACAGGGGATTTAGTGGTAGTGCCCCCGAAGCAAAATATTGAGGAAAATTGCCTTGTAAAATATTGTAATTTCATAGTCAATCTGGATTGTTCATTATAAGGTCCAGATCTGATGGTATAAGTTATGTTAGAGTTTTTTTTCCCTAGAAGGCAACCCTCTTTTATGAGGGAATTGTATTATGACTGTGTATGTGTGTGAATATTGTATTATGAGAGAGGAGACTATGAGAGAAAGAAGAGGAAGTTACATCATGTGTGTTGTAGGTTGTATCCCTTCATTTTACTAGATAATAAAAAGGAAGGACCTGGAAATTTCTCTCATGGATGTAGCCCACACTGGTTGAACCACGTATATCTGTGTCTCTATTGTATTGTGTATCTTATGTGTTTTATTTCCACATTTGTTTTATTTTATTGCTTCACGATATTGTTTTTATAACACATATGGAATAGTTTGAAGCATTTATATCAATTTCAAAATGATATTGAAAGTTGGGAAGAGTCGGCACCCATGTAGAGAAAAGAGCATCCTTCAACTTTTGAAATGATTGTTCTACTTCAGGTGTCCAATGAAGAATGTTCTAATTACTCCTTGATTTAGTGGGTGAGTAATGTGGGAGTAATAAAAGATGATTTTCTTATAGGAATTCATGCATTCCAAGAAGATATTGAGATCAATAATAGTGGTAGGTGTGGGCTAGTGCTTCAAATCCTAAACTTTGACATAATTTGCATGGAGCCTTTTTGTACCAATCACAAATATTATATATTGGACAAAATTCTATTTGAAGAAGGATTTCTTCATTTCAACTTGCAAATTATATTGGCAGAGTAGGTACAAAATAGTGTGGAAATGTTTCAATTGATATGACTAAGGATTCTTGAAAACCAAATATCATCTAAAAAAACGATGATGAACTTAAGAATATGTGCTAAGAATGTCCTTAATGATTATCATGAAAGTGGCAAGGGCGTTTTTGAGGTTGAAAAGCATGGAAACCATTCAAATTCCTGAAAGTTGTCTTCTAAATGCCTCACTTGGTTCCATATGCATTTGGTGATTTCCTAAAGGTCCAGTTTGGTGAAATAATTCCCCCCCTTATGCTAATTAAGAAGCTCAAGAGTTCAAAACAATATGAAACGATTATTAACAATGACCTTGTAGAGGGCCTTGTAATCTATGAACAATTCCACTCTTATTTTTCCTTCTTGGGAACCATTAAGGCTAGATATTCACAAGGGGTTGTGATAGGAATTATATTTCCATCCTCGAAAATTTGTGTCATTCACCATTCAATTTCTACATCTCCAATCATTCACCATTCACCATTGAATTTTAACCCTGTGAATTTTTTCAACTTTAGGGATGTAATATGAAATCTAAAAAAAAACAAACATATATAATGGACTATATTTCAACTCTTAACAACCCCAATCATCTAGGAAATTCAAGAGAAAATATACCAAAGTGTTTCAATAAATTCTAGGTCTCTAGGGAAATATTATCATGCATAAATTAGATTTGAAAACACTTATGATAGTTGTAAATACAATTGCATATCTTATCTTATATTCTTCAATTACAATAGACTTATGTCAAATCAAAAAGACATATAGACTTGGAAATTGCAAACCATGAAGAATATAGATAACTTAAAATCGAGTCTACAATTTACACTAGTATTGGATAGCTTGAAACTTCATTAATATCCATAAAGATGTGTTATCCCCAATTTATATGGATAACTAAGGAGATGATGTCTCGAGGCCCTCGGGTTGCAGACATTGAGTATCGAGAGACAGACGACTAACATTGTTTACATGCACAGATAGAGACCCCACTTCACCACCACACATCCTGGATTCATGGTGATGGCTTCAACCACATCAACTTTATTTCGAAAGACGATGGGTCTTGCTCCATGAGGTACAAGTAAGGTATTATGGTAAGTGTCACTTTAATATTTGAGTATGTTTCATTTACAACTACTTTTGATTATAGAACGTTTTCTTGGAAATTATGCTCTTTGCCTTGTTTCACCTTGGTGGTTGACATTGCGCCCTAGTAAGTGGTCACCCTTAGGGATGGTTTTTCTATTGGGAGGTCTCCTTAATGAGTCATCATGCCATTCCCGATCATACTTACCATTTTTCATACTTCACCGCTTTTTTTCGTCTCCTTATCTTTTGGGATTTTTGGGTGTATTGACCTAATAAGGGATTGTACCTCATTTCATGGGAATAAGAGGATGAAGGCCCAAAGGTTTGTAATTGGAAAAAGATAAAATCTTTTTAGCTGGAAAAAGATAAAATCCTATCATAAACCTTCTAGATGCTCACCCATGGTGTAATATACCAGATATAAAAAGTATACAGATCAGAAATAAAATGCTAGAAATGGCAGAATAACAGTAATATAACCAGCATAATCTCCACAATAACACATAAATGATATAAGAACAACAACAAAAATAGCACTTTGATTCAGAAAGCAATGTTCATGGGCCTCTTCGAGGGGGCAACCTCCAGTCGAGCAACGCTCTATTACAATAACCTCCAAACTAGGGTTTTCATACCCTCGACCCTTATTATACTAAATATGTATATCAAGAGAAGCATCTAGAGGAAGATCCTTCTAGAAGTGGAAGCTTCTATTAGGTCTTCTTACATTCGCCTTATTCTATTTTATTGAAAGGCCTTATTAATATTGACATTTATTACATCCGAATATATTGATCTACCTATGTGCGGGTTAGGACCCTAACATGTCCGCCCCCTTAAAAACAGCCTTATCCTCAAGGCTTGAGATGTGGGAACTACGGCAAAATGGTAGTTGGTTCCCAAGTGGCATCTATTGGAGTTGTATCTTTCCACTGGACTAGCACTTCCTTGATGGTTCACTGACACAGGCGACACTCACGTTGGTCCAAAACTACTTCTGGCTGTAGCCAAATGGATCCTTCTTCAGCTAACTCGGGAAGGTTGGTTTGAATTTGGCACCTAGTTCCAAACACCTTCTTTAAGCATGAAACATGAAAAACAGGATGTAGCTTTGACTGACTGGGCAGAGCTAACTGATAGGCAACTTGTCCCACATGCTTGAGAACTGTATAAGGACCATAAAATTTGGGCACTAGCTTCTGACACTGCTCGGCCTTGAGGGAAGTTTGCTTGTATGGTTGCATTCGCAGAAACACCTGATCCTCGTCTGCAAATTGGCGTTCAGAGCGACCTTGATCTGCTTGTTTCTTCATGCGATTTTGTGCCATGACCAAGTTCTCTTTAAGGGTACGAAGAATATCCTCTCGAACTGTAAGTGTTTGGTCAACCGCCTGGACCTTCGAGGTACCCGGTAAGTATGAGAGAACTGAAGGTGGATTCTATCCATATACCGCTTCAAAAGGAGTCATGTGTGTAGTTGTATGGTAGGAAGTGTTGTACCACCATTCAGCTAGGGGTAACCATTGATCCCACTGATTTTTCTTTTCAGAGGAAAAACACCTTAGATATGTTTCCAAACACTTGTTGACAAATTTCGTTTGACCATCAGTATGGAGATGATAAGTTGTGCTTAGATGCAATTGGGTGCCATATAGCTTAAATAGTTCTTGCCAAAAATTTCTTGTGAAAGTTGGGTCACGATCAGAAACAATAGAGTGCGGCATGCCATGAAGCTTGAAGATCTGGTCCATGAAAATTTGAGCCACCGTGGATGCAGTAAATGGGTGTTGAAGAGCACAGAAATGAGCATACTTGGAAAGGTGATCCACAACCACCATTATGACTAATTTATTTACCAATTTGGGTAAGCCGGTAATAAAGTCCATAGAGATTTCATTCCAAATATCAGTTGGAATCGGAAGCGGTTGTAGTGTTCCCGGAGATTTGACTGTTTCTCCCTTGTTGCATTGACACACCTCACATTCAACGACAAAATTATGGATGTCATGTTTCATACCATCCCATAAGAAAGAACGTTTGACCTTGTCATAGGTTTTGGTGAACACGGAGTGCCCCGCTGTGGTGTAGCATGAAGCTCAGAAAGTACCGTGGATTTAATCTTTGATTGTTTACTTAAATACAAATGACCTTCGTATTGAAGCTCATCCTGGAGCCAAGAGTACCCTAGGAGAGCTGGAGCAGTGGTCTGCAATTATTGGATCATATGCGAACTTTTGGGATCTTGTAGCCATTTATGGCGCACAAGTTGGAGCCAATTTGGTACAATGAAGGAAAGAGAAAAAAGGGATCCTTCTTCTTCATATTTTCGGGACAGTGCATCTGCCACCACATTGTCTTTGCCCTTCTTGTAAATGATCTCATAATCATATCCAAAGAGCTTAGTCACCCATTTTTGTTTCTTCGGGGAGGAAATGTGTTGTTCCATAAATTACTTGAGGCTTTGATGGTCTGTCTTAATTTGGAAATGTTGCCCCAAGAGATAAGGGTGCCACAGATCAATGGCATGCAGAATAGCCAACATTTCCTTTTCATAGATGGGTTTGCCCAGATTCCTTTCAGATAGTTGCATGTTGGTGAAGGCCAAAGGTCGACCCTCCTACATAAGGACAGCACTGATTCCTTTCCCTGAGGCATCACATTCAAACACAAAGGTCTTTGTGAAATCAGGAAGGGCCAGAACCAGAGTGGTGCACATGGTCGTCTTCAAGGTTTGAAAAGCTTGAGTAGCGGCGGGAGTCCAAGTGAAAGAGTTCTTTTTTAGGAGAGCCATGAGAGGTGCTGCAATCTTGCCATAATTCTTAACAAACTTGTGATAATACCCTATTAAGCCCAGAAATCCACGCAAGATTTTGAGAGTCTTTGGGTGCGGCCAATCTTGCATAGCTTCAATCTTTTTTGGATCCACCCTGACGCCATCCTTGCCAACCAGATGACCCAAGTATTCTACTTCTGAGGCACCAAAAGCAAATTTAGACTGTTTCAGGAAAATTTTGTGTTGAGAGAGTAGATGGAGAACTCGATCCACATGAGTATGATGGTTTGTATAGGTGTTTCTATAGATTAGGATATCATCAAAGAAAAATAATACAAAATGACAGAGAAAAGGATAGAAGACATGATTCATGAGGCTTTGGAAGGTGGAGGGGGCATTACACAAGCCAAAGGGCATGACCAAAAACTCATAGTGGCCCTCATGAGTTCGAAAGGCCATCTTGGGAATGTCTGCCTCCTTCATACATATCTGGTGATAGCCTGAGTGAAGATCAAGTTTAGTAAAGAATTGGGCACCACTCAATTCATCCAGGAGGTCATCAATGATAGGAATGGGAAATTTGTCTTTAATGGTCAGTTTGTTGAGGGCATGGAAGTCAAGACACATTCTCCAAGAACCTTATTTCTTCATGACCATGACTACATGATAAGAGTAAGGGCTCATACTAGGGTGGATAACACCTGCAGTAAGGAGTTCCTAGACCATTTTCTCAATTTCATTTTTTGTGAAAAGGGGTGGCGATATGGACGGATATTGGGAGGAAGGATTTCAGGTACAAGGGGAATGGAATGATCATGAACACCGCGGGAAGGAGGGAGTCCTTGGGGAGTGGAAAATACCATTTGGTGTTTAGAAAGGAGGGCTTGGAGGTCTTCCAGCACCGGGGGTGTCTCTGTTGCTTGTATGGCATGGAGTTGGGCAATGACACCAGAATGACCTTTTTTGAGCATCTTTTCCATGTGATGGGAACTAATGACCTCAGGTGAACTAGTCGTGATGCCTTGGAATTTATATTGGTGGCCTTCCTGGTCGAATTGCATGGTTAATGACTTAAAATCCATGAGAATGGGACCCAAAGTCCTTAGCCAGTCTACACCCAACACAATGTCACAACCACCCATGTCGATAGAAAACATATGGGATTTTAGGTGGTAGTCAACGATTTGGAGATGCACATTTTCAGAGTGCCCTCCACATTTCATGGAACCACCATTGGCAATCATGATTTGGAAATTGTTGATGGCATGGATGTAGCAATGAGTTTCTTGGGCAATGCGGTGATGAATAAAATTATGGGTGCTTCCACTATCAACCAGAATGATGACCTTTTGATGCTTGATGTCACCAATTAACTTGAGCRTTTGGGGGGTAGAGAAGCCAGTGAGAGCATTGAGGGAAATGATCGGTTCCACTTCAGGAGGRTCTGAGGGAGGGGTTATGTCAGCGATTTCAAGTTACTCAGGCACAAGGGGAGTTTCAACATCCTCTTCCAAAATATCCTCATAGATGGCCATAAAAAGATTTTGTTCCTTACACTTGTGGCCTAGGAAATATTTGTCATCACAATTATAACAAAGGCCTTTGAGTTGGCATTCATCCATTTCATCCCTGGTCAATTTTTGGATCTTTAATGGGGCAGAGGGAGTAGTGGGATTTACGGGTTTAGGGTGAGGGATAAAGGATGGTTTACGGTTTTGAGAGGATACAACCTGTTGTGCTTCTTTAGATTTTTTAGTAGCCTCCACACAACTTGAAGGTCGAGCCATGAGGACATGGGCCCGAATCTCCTCCTTGAGGCCACTGATAAAACACTCTCGAAAGAAAGCATCAGTCATGCCCTCTATTTGAAAAGCCAAGCGCTCAAAGGCAGCTATGAAGTCTTCTATTGTTCCTGATTGTTTCAACTTTGTCAAACGGCCCAAATGGTTGGTGTCAGTGTCAAAGCATTCATAAAGCCCAATCACAAATTGGGTCCAAGCAATATACCCTTGACAGAAACTTTTTCTCCATTGCCACCATTGCCAACATTCTTGATCTAGATGGAGAACACCATACCGGAATTTGGCCAAGTCATCTGTAATGTCGTATAAGGATAAACAATGTTCCATTCGGGAGACCCAACCAGTGGGGTCTGAGCCATCAAATTTGGTCACATCCACCCATGGAAGGCGTAGGTCACATTGAAAGTGATGGGGCTGAAAGGTATGGGAATGGGAGGAATGTTCACCTTCAGTCTTTGGAGGTGCATCAGAGAAAGGGTCATCAGTAGGGATCTTCAATTTGGTGCAGAGTGATGCAAAGACAAATTCAAGCTGGGAGGTCAGTTCTTGTTTGACTTCCTCCATTGAGGACTGCATGGTTGTATTTATGGTTGTATTGATGGATGAATCGATGGAGGAAACAGTAGCACTAAGTTTTTTCACTTCTTTTTGGGTCTCGAGGAAACCAGATTGAAAGGTGTTGAAGTGAGCTTCTAGGTCTTGGCTACGGGTATGGGCCATGAGGATGGGTGAACTGAAAAGGGGCGGGCGGGGTTAAATTTTTTGTCGAAAAATGATATGGAAGAATGTGATAAGGGTGAAGAGATGAATCCAATGGAATAGGTCTTCGGTCTAAAGAATACTGCGGCAATGAAATCCCCAAATGCTTAACCAGAAAGAAATGTGTATTTACTTGGCAACCCGAACACAGTTGCATGGCAATAGATCGTGTATGTTTTAATTTTTTTATGTTTTTTTCCCCCAAAGGTTAGGTATTTAAGGGTTCTACAGACAAGGTTTTGCCCTGTGCTATAGCTCTCTGATATACATGCGRGGTCCAACAGTAGTACTCGGCCCAATATCTCAGGGCACTAACTAAGGAGGATAGACCGTACCCTTAGCCGTACTACCCGACTACCCAGGTACTAGAGAGTATCTTCCCGAGTGTTGTTCTTGGTGGCACTATAGAAGTCAGGCGACCGATCGGTTTATCTAAAGAGGGCTTCAGGAAATCTAGGTCGATCCATAGACAGGTGATGTCTGATGCGCTACCACTCGAAGGGGTACCAACAGGAGTTACAAGGGTGGCCAAAAGATGTGCGCTTAAGAACCACTTGTATTTCCTGCGTGTATGAATCCCTCAACCGTGGGTTTATGCGTGTAACGACAGATCTCTATGGCTTAAAGACATCGGAATACGTCTCTACTCTGAAAAAAAAATTCCCACAATTTATGCCAAGGAAAGTGCTCTGATACCACTTGTAATATACCATATATAAAAAGTATGTAGATCAGAAATAAAATGCTAGAAATGGCAGAATAACAGTAATATAACCAGCATAATCTCCACAATAACACAGAAATGATATAAGAACAACAACAAAAATAGAACTTTGATTCAGAAAGCAATGTTCATGGGCCTCTTCGAGGGGGCAACCTCTAGTCGAGCAACGCTCTATTACAATAATCTCCAAGCTAGGGTTTTCATACCCTCAACCCTTATTTATACTAAATATGTCTATCAAGAGAAGCATCTAGAGGAAGATCCTTCTAGAAGAAAAATCTTCTATTAGGTCTTCTTACATCCGCCTTATTCTATTTTATTGAAAGGCCTTATTAATATTGACCTTTATTACATCCGAATATATTGATCTATCTATGTGCGGGTTAGGACCCTAACACATGGATCCCGAGGAAAATGAAATGTCTCTTATAAGAAACATATGGGACCCATGAAAAATAACAATACAAAAATGCCAACCAAGGTAGAGCATGTGTGGGCAATGATTTTCATGCCTAGGTAGAAATCCCACACTTTGTCTTCAACTTGGGGAAGCATAGTGTGACCAGGGTAGAGTCAAGGTGATAAAAAATTTCATGCTTAGTTATAAGTCCCACCTTGGCTTCAAACTGGAAACATTTTAAATAATTAATGACAATAAATGGGCTTGGAAAAAGGATGCATTGAAAACGAATGTGAAACACGCCCTCTACAAAGGCACCCATAAATGAGACAATACAAACCTTTGTATGTCATGAACCCCATGCCCAAAATCCTTACCCCCATCCACTCCATCTTCTCCACATGACTTAGAGAGGTTTCCACCTAGGAAATACACCTTGACTTAAGGACTGATTCACCCAATAGGTCACCTTGTCAACCCTCCCATACCTAAACTTAGCAAACTGCATATGGTCTTTGAGCACTTGTTTAATTTGATGAGTTAGTTTTTTATGTACATGCTTAGGTGTCTCTTATATTAAAAATATATTTGATTTCCATGATGCTTTGACTTGAGATCCTCGGAGGGTGTACTTGTTTGTCTTTGCAGGACCTTGTTGATGGACATTTTGGAGGAACAAGCCCAGCTTGGGCCTTCATTGGGGAAGGAAGCCCACTAGTTGGATGCAATGGCCCAAACCTTGGGGCCGTACAAGACATGAACATTGCCTTTGGAGGCAAAGGAATAGACCTTGGAGGACCTCACCAAGCCCTAGAAAGCCCAATGATTTTCCTTTGGAGGCTAAAACATCATCTTTGAGGGCTTGACGTCACCCGAGGGTTAGGGTTATGGTGGTGATGGTGATGTTTGATGGAAACTTGCCACTCTTGGATGAGGAGGATCCCTTGCACCCTGGAGATAAGCCTAGCATATGAGAGGGAGGCCTTAGGAGGCCCAACAACTTCCTCTCTCTTGCTCAACAACTTGCTAAAGTGACCAAGACGTCACCCTAGAAGGGATTGACATTATGTTTTAGAGTTTTCTTCATGTGCAAATTAAATTTATTTTTTAAAGGGGAAAATTAAAGGAGGTTGGCCTCCTTACTTTGTGGTTTACCCTAATTTTATGTGTAAAAACACTTTTTAGGAGTTTTGTATAAATACATATCATTTTCATTTAATTTGAATATAACTCTCTCATTAGAGAAGACTACTTGGCTGAAATTTGCGCCCTACTTGGGAAATTTGGATTATGTCTCTCTTATGAAACTATATCGTGGTGTTTTTCTCTTGGTATATTGTGGAGCTAAGATGGTTCACACCTCTTAGAGGCTTGATCTCTTGCTTTGAATGGATATTGCTTGGTAACCTATGCTATTTTTTGGAATTGGTAAAGAAATTTCTCCATTTTGTTGGTATTTTCTTCTAGTTTCATTGATATTATTGTCAATAAACCCTTGGAGTAGTATAATGGCATACACCCTCCACAAAGGTTCATCTTATTTTCTAGTTGTAAGCCATTTTTACAAGGTTGCTAGGAGGAGTAAAAGGGATTACACCCTCCTAACCTTACCTTAGTTGGTTTTGCATGCTCTAGGGAGTAGAAGAGCCTACACCCCTAGTGATATTGTGTATCTAAATCTTACATAAAAGACTCCATTTATCAAATATATACAAAGCACTAATCTGGAAATTGCATTGGAGAAATAAATTACTTGCATTGGAATGCGTGATTTTACGAGATATTCAATTGTTTAAAGTGGAATCAATTATTTTTCTTAATAGTTTTCTTGATCCA
>ML781007.1:537528-563714 GCA_009831015.1 Picea engelmannii | reverse complement strand
TTGAAAATGACATCAATGATACAATGCTACAACAACGATCAACCTTTATATCAATGACAACACATCAATCCATCTACACAATAATCCATCTATGACATCATACATCAATGACACAGTCCATCTACCCATCAATGACAACACATAACTATGACACCACTTGACATAAACCCTTTGACATCAATGACAACATAGTACAACAATCTCCCCCTTTGGTATTGATGGCAACACCAACATTGATGTCAACACCAATCATTGATGGAAACACTTGGACATGAAAATGTTCATGCTCCCTTTATGATCATCGCTCCTCATCATTGTTCATATCTTCACATCAATGTGACTATCTCTCTCCCTTTGACATCAATGGAAAAGGGTAGTACTTTCCTTGGGGTTGCTCCCCTTGTTTGAAATCTCCTTGGGGATGCTCCCCCTATCTGTTGCACCATCATCTGAATAATCTCCCCCCCTTTGGACAAGGGGTGTCACTTTGATGCAATGTTGATGGCATATATTCCAATCATCTCTCCTCCTGGAATCATGACACTGCAATCAATCATGGGAAGAAGAATAAATCCTCGTGTGATTATATCTCTCCCTATCTTCTCTGCAAGATGAATAATATGCTACCACTCCAATCTGCTTCTGCTACAAATATTACTGCTCAAATGGAATATAGATCAATTTTTCAAGGATGATCTTCTCTTCCTATGACGATCCTTGGACCTGTCCATGTATCAACCATCTAAAATCATGCCATACCATATATCAAGTGTATGCCAATCATACATACTATCTCATGCATCAATCATGAAGCAAAAGATATGTCAACAATGAATAGTGAATCATGAACAAAGAATCAACCATGTACATCATGTGCCATACTATGTGCCAACCATAAAATACCCTATACCATAATGAAGTTCATTACCCATATGCTAAGAACATGTGTCAACTTTGTACCAACCATATATCAATATCATCAACATCAACAACTGTATAACATGCCAACCATGTGCCTCAAACAAGTGTCATATCACTCATGATATGCTTCTACCATGAACCAAGTGCCACAAACTATGTGTCAAGAAATGTATCTCAGCCATCAAACGTGAGTCAATGTATCAACCAAGCACCATAACAAGTGTCTCAACTATATCATCCCATACATCATGTACCAAAGGATATGTTAAACAAGTAATACCAATGATGTACTTTAACCAAGTATTATCACCCACAATCATATACCATCTACAAGTGCATCAACCATGCACCAAACCTCAACAAGATGTACCACAATCAAGATACATATATGCCATATCAACCATAACTCATGTGCCAATGATACTACTAGTAAGTTCCTTAACCAATGTACCAAGTAGGTACCAATCATGCATCAACTATAGATCAAGCTATGACTCATCAATGATGTACAACATAACCACCTCATCAACTCATCAACTACATGTCCCAATATGTAGCTCAACCACATTCCAAAGGTATGCACCAAGACATCCAAAAAATATTCCTCTAAAAATACTTCATAAGATATATCAATGGCGCTCACATATGTACCATCCATGTACCATGAAAGATCTGCCTCAAAAACCATTCACTATAGCAAGTATTGAGCAGCCAATAGTACCTCTAAACATGTACTAAGAGTGTCCCTCAATAGATCAATAATATATCTCTAGCTAGCATCACATCATTATGATATATCTCATAGACAAGGTGCCATAACATCACTGAGAACATAACCAACATTATACCTTATCAAGAATGCATCACTCCACACACTAAAGTTTGTACCATGCATCCAAGATAGATAAGCTTCAATACTCAACCATATGTCATCACCATACATACATCAAACACACATGTAATCATATAATATTGAAATCCTGCAAAAAACCATGTCATACCCTGCAAAACAAAGTTATACCATCAAACCATGTTGCAACTCATCTGTACACTCCTCTTCTTGAGGATTTTTCCATAGGTACGCATCATGTTCCATAGACAGCTCCTGTATGCATGTGACTTTTCTATAGGTCACCTCGTGTATGTACATGACTTCTCCCATAGGAGCCCACATATGCTTCAGAAAGAGTGAATCTTTGTTGATTCTTTATTCCTTCATTCATGTCTCGTTGTTGAGTCTTCTTCATCCACTTCTAAGAGTGTCATGATTTCTCTATACTTGTACTCTGAGCTTCCATCCTTTAAACATTGTCTTCCTTCCAAGTTAAATTTTCTCTTCTTTCCATGCTATATGAAGCACTCCTCATTGACTGTCTCCTTGAATTCCAACAATCATGATCTTTTTGGCCAAACCCACTCCAGTTGTAGCATCTCATGGTATGACAATGAGCAGCAATGTGTCCCACTTGATTACATATCCAACATATTAGGGTGTCATAGAACCTTCCAACATCTTTCCTTGCATAATGTCTAAAATCCAAAGCTTTGTGAGCATATTCATTACATGAGAAGCAGTGACCATGAAAAACATTTGCATACCTTTGCTTTGGTGTCCACATTAAAGGTGTCTCTCTTCTGAATTTGCTTTGAGGTGTAGGGATGGCTTCTTGATGCCTTTTTTTCTCTATTCTTCTAAAAGTTTCCTTGCTTTGTATAAGTACTTGACTTTCATCTTTTCTTCCACCTTTTGAGAATGGATGAATTATCTCATGCTTCTTATAAGTGCTAGCTTCAAAGTGTGAAACCTCCTTGTTGTATCCAAGACTTGATTTATCATTTGGTGATATTTGATATCCAAGATTTCATTCAAGATAGTTGAGTTGTTCATGAACTTGATATGAGTATTTGACTTTTCTACTTTCTTTTCGAGATCAACAACTTTTGCTTCCAACTTATGGCATGATTCTTCTTTTTCATTTACTTGATTCTTCAATAGTTCTTCTATCCTTTTGACTTCTTCAAGTTGGGTCTTTAGATTAACATTGACTTCAAGGATTTTGCTAAGATCATCATCTACCTTCTTATTTTCTTCTACTTGAATAATTATTTCATTCTTTAGTCTTTTGATATCTTCTTCTTTTCTTCTAAGTGGGTCCTTTGATGGGTTGTTTCACTTCTTTCTTGTTTCTTGAGAATTTGTCTTAGTGTCATGGTAAGTATTTGGTACTTTTCTAGGGATTCCTTAGTGTATTTTTCAAGATACTCAAAATAAATTGAACTATATCCTATTTCCATTCTCACTTCTTCTAAATCATTCATAATTTTATCTTTAAGCGTCAACAAATATTCCTCTTCATCTATAAGATAATTGTTAGTTGATTCTACACAAACTACCTCTAGATCTTCTTCTTCATTTGTAGGAGAACATTCAAATTCATTACGTTTAGGAGTATTGCAATCATAATATTTTGGAGATTCTTTACCTTCATTGATGACTGAGTCTTGATATGCCTTCTCTAGCTTCATCCATAGGTCCTTGGCAAAGGTACATTTTCCTATGCTTTCTTTGACAAAACCTGAGAGTCCGTTCAAGATTGTATTGAAGGCTATTCAATTATTCTTTTTTGTTGCAAATTTTGATTGATTCTTTGAGGGAAATGGTCCAAAAACAACTGTATTACAAACACCTACTCTTGTTTTCCTTCAAATACCCTTTCATCCCTATTCTCCCTGTCAATTAATCTATCGCATCAAAGAGGGCAACTTCATCTGCATGTTCATCCATTTGTGTGTCCATGGATCTCCTTCAAGATTGTAAGGCTTATGATGAAGGCATTCTCTGATACCAATTGTTGGACACACATACCACACTGAGAAGGAAGGGGGGGGGGGGGGGGGTGAATCAGTGTCGAGATCTTTTTACACTTCTTACAAAACTTTAGTTAGCAATCACCATTCACAAATTCATTACTCATTACTTCCATTCACGCTTAGTTTCTTGCATGTAAACATATATCAATGACATATATTAACAATAAATAACTATATACCATCACAATAAATAAATAAAGGAACACCAGATATATGTGTAAACTTTAGTATTATGTGTTACAGAAGACTACAATCTCGGGGTTTTATCAGCACCAACTGAAAAGAGCACCAACTCTCATGCAAGACCCAACCTGCAATTACAATACCTAGCTTGTAGACAGAATCAATCTGTCAACAGGTACGCGACCTGTATGTACTATAACACGTGTATGTATGCAACTTATTTATATTGTAGCACGCGTATGTATGCGACCTCTTCCATTGTCAACCTGCATACATCTTCAGAAAACTAGGGCATCCATTCTTTTTCACTTCTGAAACTTTCTTGCCTCAGTCACATCCATTAGTAACTTTTCATTGCATCCAACTTATCACTACAACAAACATGTTCCATCACCAACCACAAGAAAATATGTACCATCCAACAACCTATGCATTATCCTCATGCATACACCATCACACAACATATAAATCCCTCAACCACATTAGAATAGAACCACTCAACTAGCCAGCCAATATTTATCATATCCAAACATCATAAAAACCATACAAAGAATGCCTCAAGCATTCACCATACCATGAGAAAATCTAAACATCAAGATAATATCTACCCATACCAAAACCTTTGTAGCAGATCTGAATCTGTAGAATGTCGATCTGGAACTTTCTTCAGACTTTAGTGACTTGGCACTAACATATACTCAATATTTTCTTGGCCTTTTCAAGTATACACACGCTGGACTTCTTTATCCTGTGTATGTACATGCTCTGGCCCACTGCATCACGTGTACAACTTCACAAAACTAGGGTTTTTTTAACCTCCAAAACTTTCTTCGTCAAACTTCCTTACTACCTCAGACTTGTAGAACTTTTGATGAGTCCATGAGTACCTGCAATGAACATTTCACCAAAAATAGATCTTCAATATACTAAAAAAGATTCACTTCATAAGAGACATAGCTCTCTTATTTATACTTCTCCAAGTAGTTTCCTCTAGGGGTTATCCTCTAACCAACTTTAACCAACTTCCTTCTTTTAGGGATAACCCACTTCTAACCACTTTTTCCACTTACAATCACTTTTCTACAAATAGTAAACTATCCACTTCTAGTTGCAACTAATTTATTTTTAATTGTTTTCTTGTTGCAGCCCCTTAACCATGACTAACCACTTTAACTAGTCAACTTCTTCTAGGATATTCTAGAATAATTTGACGTCTTTGACCTTCTAGGAGATTCCAAACATCACATGAGGGTTCTCCAACTTCACATGGCCATAATTCTCTAACCGTGAGGAGTTATGTGATGTTCCAGATATCCCCAAAAATGGCATGATGAGCAATATCCATCTAGAATAGTCTCACTGACAAATTCACTGATATACATAACATTATTCCTCAAACAAACTTGGTTTCCCTAACCACACTACTAGGACTCCTCACCCACCTAACCATTTGGACTTCACAAAGCGTCTTCCCATGAGGGATTTCACCATAAGGGTACCACTTTGGAGTTCATCCATTTGGTACTTATTACATAAGAGAATCCTTATTGACTAACTTGAACATGACATCAATGATACAATGATACGACAATGATCAACCTTTATATCAATGACAACACATTAATCCATCTATGCAATAATCCATCTATGACATCATACATAAATGACACAATACATATACACATCAATGAAAACACATCACTATGAAACCATTTGACATCAACCCTTTGATATCAATGACAACATAGTAACACAATATACCCCTTTGGCATTGATGGAAACACCAATCATTGATGGAAACACTTGGACATGAAAATACTCATGCTCCCTATATGATCATCGCCCCTCGTAATTGTTCATCTCTTCAAATCAATGTGACTATCTCTCTCCTTTTAACATCAATGGAAAAGGGTAGTACTTTCCTTGGGGTTTCTCCCCTTTTCTGAAATCTCCTTGGGGATGATCCCCCTCTCTGTTGCACCATCATCTGAAACATCTCTCCGCCTTTGGAAAAGGGATACCACTCCGATGCAATGTTGATGAAGAACATGTGCCAATTGTGTACCAACCATATATCAAGATCATCAACATCATCATCTGTATAACATTCCAACCATGTGCCTCAAAAAAGTGTCATATCACTCATGATATGCTTCTACCATGAACCAAGTGCCACAAACTATGTGTCAAGAAATGTATCTCAACCATCAAACATGAATCAATGTATCAACCAAGCACCATAACAAGTTTATCAACTATATCATCCCATAAATCATGTACCAAAGGATATGCTAAACAAGTAATACCAATGGCGTACTTAAACCAAGTATTATCACCCATAGTCATATACCATCTACAAGTGCATCAACCATGCACCAAACCTCAATAAGATGTACCACAATCAAGATACATATATGTCATATCAATGATAACTCATGTGCCAATGATAATACTAGTAAGTTCCTTAACCAATGTACCAAGTATGTACCAATCATGCATCAACTTTAGATCAAGCTATGACTCATCAATGATGTACAACATAACTATCTCATCACCTCATCAAATGCATGTCCTAGTATGTAGCTCAACCACATGACAAATGCATGCACCAAGACATCCAACAAATATGCCTCTAAAACTACTTCATATGATATATCAATGGAGCTCACATATGTACCATGACAGATCTGCCTCAAAAGCCATTCACTACAGCAAGTACTAAGCGGCTAATAGTACCTCTAAACATTTATTAAGAGTGTTCTTCAATAGATCAATGATATATCTCTAGCTAGCATCACATCATCATGATATATCTCATAGACAAGGTGCCATAACATCATTGAGAACATAACCAACAGTATACCTTATCAGGAATGCATCACTCCACACAATAAATTTTGTACCATCAATCCAAGATAGATAAGCTTCAATACTCAACCATATATCATCACCATACATACATCAAACACACATGTAAGACTATAATCATGAAAACATGCAACAAACCATGTCAGACCCTACAAAACAAATTTATACCATCAAACCATGTTGTAAATCATCTGTACACTCCTCTTCTTGAGGATTTTTCCACAGGTACATGACCTGTTCCACAAACAGCTCACATATGTATGCAACCTTTCTATAGGTCACCTCGCGTATGTACATGACTTCTCCCAGAGAATCCTATGTATGCTTCAGAAAGAGTGAATCTTTCTTTATTCTTTATTCCTTCATTCATGTCTAGTTGTTCAGTCTTCTTCATCCACTTCTCAGAGTGTCCCAATTTCTCTGTGCTTTTACTCTGAGCTTCCATCCTTTCAACATTGCCTTCCTTCCAATTTACATGTTCTCTTCTTTCCATGCTATATTAAACATCCCCATTGACTATCTCCTTGAATTCAAACAATCCTTAGCTTTTTGGCCAAACCCACTCCAGTTGTAGCATCTCATGGTGTGAAAATGAGCAGCAATGTGTCCCACTTGATTACATCTCCAACATATTAGGGTGTTATGGAACCTTCCAACATCTCTCCTTGCATAATGTATGCAATCCAAAGCTTTGTGACCATATTCATTACATGAGAAGCAGTGACCATGAAAAACATTTTCATACCTTTGCTTTGGTGTCCACCTTGAAGGTGTCTCTCTTTTGATTTTGCTTTGAGGTGTAGGGATGGATTCTTGATGTCTTCTTTGATCTATTCTTATGAAGGTTTCCTTGCTTTGTATAGGTACTTAACTTGCAGCTTTTCTTCCACCTTTTGAGAATGGAGGAATTATTTCATGCTTCTTATAAGTGCTAGCTTCAAAGTGTGCAACTTCCTTTTTGTTTCCAAGACCTGATTTATCATTTGGTGATCTTTGACTATCCAACATTTCATTCAAGATAGTTGATTTGTTCATGAACTTGATATGAGTATTTGACTTTACTACTTTCTTTCTGAGATCAAAAACTTATGCTTCCAACTTATGGCATGATTCTTCTTTTTCATTTACTTGATTCTTCAATGGTTCTTCTATCCTTTTGACTTCTTCAAGTTGGGTCTTTAGATTAACATTGACTTCAAGGATTTTTCTAAGCTCATCATCTACCTTCTTCTTTTCTTCTTCTTGATTAATTATTTCATTCTTTAGTATTTTTATATCTTCTTCTTTTTCTTCTAATTGGGTCCTTTGTTGGGTTGTTTGACTTATTTCTTGTTTCTTAAGCAGTTGTCTTAGTGTCATGGTAATTATTTGGTACTTTTCTATGGATTCCTTAGTGTATCTGTCAAGATACTCAAAATAAATTGAGCCATATCCTATTTCCATGCTCACTTCTTCTAAATCATTCATAATTTTATCTTTAATCATCAACAAATATTCCTCTTCATATACAATATAATTGTTATTTGATTCTATACAAACTACCTCTAGATCTTCTTCTTCATTTGTAGGAGAAAATTCAATTTCATTACATTCAGGAGTATTGCAATCATAATATTTTGGAGATTCTTTACCTTCATTGATGACTAAGTCTTGATATGCCTTCTCTAGCTTCAACCATAGGTCCTTGGCAGAGATACATTTTCCTATGCTTTCTTTGATAGAACCTGAGTGTCCGTTCAAGATGGTATTGAATGTTATTGCATTATTATTATTTTTTGCAAATTTTGATTGATTCTTTGAGGGAACTGGTCCAACAACAACTCTATTCCAAACACCTGCTCCTTTTTCCTTCAAATGCCCTTTCATCCCTATTCTACATGTCGAGTAATTTGTCTCATCAAAGAGGGGAACTTAATCTGCATTTTCATCCATGTGTGTTTCCATGGATCTCCTTCAATATTGTAAGGCTTATGATGAAGGCCTACTCTGATACCAATTGTTGGACACACTGACCACACTGAGAGGGGGGGGTGAATCAGTGTAGGGATATTTTTACACTTCTTACAAAAATTTAGTTAGTAATCACCATTCACAACATCGTTACTCATTACTTCCATTCACGCTTAGTTGCTTGCATGTAAACATATCTCAATGACATATATTAACAATAAATAACTATACACCATCACAATAAAGAACACAAGGAACACCAGATATATGTGTAAACTTTTGTATTATGTGTTACAGGAGACTACAATCTCGGGGTTTTACCAGCACCAACTTAAAAGAGCACCAACTCTCATGTAAGACCAAGCCTGTAATTACAATACCCAGCTTGTAGACAGAATCAATTTGTCAACAAGTATGTGACTTGTATGTACTACAACACGTGTATTATGAAACCTATCTATATTGCACCATGCGTATGTATGCGACCTCTTCCATTGTCAACCTGCATACATCTTCAGAAAACTAGGGCATCCATTCTTATGCACTTCTAAAACTTTCCTGCCTCTGTCACATCCACTAGTAAACTGTCATTTCATCCAACTTATCATTGCAACCAACTTGTTCCATCACCAACCACAAAAAAATGTGTACCATCCAACAACCTATGCATCATCCTCATGCATACACCATCACACAACATATAAATCCCTCAACCACATTAGAATAGAACCTCTCAACCAACCAACCAACCAATATCTATCATATCCAAATATCATAACAACCATACAAAGAATTCCTCAAGAATTCACCCTAACATGATCAAATATAAACATCAAGACAATATGTACCCATACCAAAACCTCTGTAGCATATATGAACCCGTAGAATGTTGATCTGGAACTTTCTACAGACTTTAGTAACCTGGCACTAGCATCTACTGACAATTTTCTTGGCCTTTTCAAGTATACATGCCCTGACCTTCTTTATCCCGCGTATGTACATTCCTTGGCCCACTGCATCACACATACAGCTTCAGAAAACTAGGTTTTTTTTAACCTCTAAAACTTTCTCCGTCAAACTTCCTTTTTACCTCAGACTTGTAGAACTTTTGATGCGTCCATGAGTACCTTCAATGAACCTTTCACCAAAAATAGATCTTCAATATACTCAAAAAACTTCACTTCATAAGATATCTTTCTCTTTTATTTATACTTCTCCAAGTAGTTTCCTCTAGGGGTTATCCTCTAACCAACTTTAACCAACTTCCTTCTTTTAGGGCTAACCCACTTTTAACCACTTTTTCCACTTGCAACCACTTTTCCACAAATAGTAAACTATCCACTTCTAGTTGCAACTAATTTATTTTTAATTGTTTTCTTGTTGCAACCATTTAACCATGACTAACCACTTTAAGTGGTAAACCTCTTCTAGAATATTCTAGAATAATTTGACTTTTCTGACCTTCTAGAGGTTTCTAGACATCACATGAGCGTTCTCTAACTTCACATGGCCATAACTCTCTAGCCGTGAGGAGTTATGTGGCGTTCCACATATCACCGAAAATGGCATGATGAGCACTATCCATATAGAATAGTCTCACTAGAAAATTCACCGATCTTCATAACATTGTTCCTCAAAAAAACTTGGGTTCCCTAACCACACTGCTAGGAATTCTCACCCACCTAACCATTTGGACTTCTCAAAGCGTCTTACCATGAGGGATTTCACCATAAGGGAACCACTTTGGAGTTCATCCATTTGGTGCTTCTTACATAAGAGAATCCTTATCGACTAACTTGAACATGACATCAATGATATAATGATACAACAATGATCAACCGTTATATCAATGACAACACATCAATCCATCTACACAATAATCCATATATAACATCAACCCATCTATGACATCATATATCAATGACACAATCCATGTACACATCACTATGACACCACTTGAAATCAACCCTTTGACATCAATCCATTGAAATCAATGACAACATAGTACAACACCTTACCTAAGCAACAACTCTCTTTTCCAATTTCATTCAAAACATATATATTTTTTTGGAGTCCTTATTGTTGTTTCCACTAACTTGCATGATCCTTCTTTCCTAATTTCACATTTCTCTGAGTCGAATTGAAGTGTGTGTCCTTGATCGCACATTTGACTTACACTCGGAAGATTTTGTTTCATATCTTCAACCAGTAGAAAAAAAATTTCCATGGCATCTTTGCTTCCAAGCTTACTTGTGCCTCTACCTATAATTTTAGCTGAATGATTATTGCCAAATGAAACTGATCCATCTCTTTCTTTCTTTAGAGTTAGAAACATGTTCTTGTCACATGTCATATGCTTTGAACAACCACTTTCAACATACCAATCACTTTTCCTATGTTGGGCTTGTAGAGAAAGCAAGCATTGATTATGATTTCTTTTACATATCTCTTGTGGTTCTAATATATGATTGTTAATGTTCTTCTTTGGTTCCCTGGGTGGAATATTCAATCTACAATTCTTCACTATGTGTCCCAAATTGTTGCATTTGTAGCATTCTACTTCATTGCTCAATGAGCCTAAACTGTTTTGGTGTATGTTGTATGCTTCATAATATTTTCTAGGATAACTATTATTTAAGTACCCTTCATAGCTGCTTTAGTCCTTGGAATACACTCTGCAGTTTACAACTTTATGTCCAAAATTAGAAAAATTAAAACAACGAACATAAAAGAACCTTTGATACCTGAGAGTAGATGATATTCTTTGTGATGCACTTCTTTTGAATTTGTCTTCTTGAATCTCCTTTACTTCTGGAAAGTTCTTCTTTGGGGGCTTGCATTCTTCCATCTTGACAGAATCTTTGACAATCTCTACATAGCTTCTTTTTTTTGCTTCATGTTCCGTTATCTTGGAGGTCGATCTTTTCTCATTATGTACCTGATTTTATCCTAGTCTGAATTTTTCATTTTATGGCCTTTGATTGCTGATGATTTGATCCAATATTTTGGTGCTTTTATGGTGCATGTCTTTCTTCTGAAGATCTTTCCTTAAAGAGACTATTTATGCTTCCAAGCTTCCAATTGTTTTCTTCTTTTCTTCTAACTAGCTTCTAAGTATTTCCTCAATTATTTTGTCTTCTTCTATTTGAATTTTTAGACTTGTGATCATCTGCTCGATTTCTTTAGAGTTGGAATTATGAGATCCCTCTTTCATTTTTAACTCTTCCTTGAGTGACTTGTTTTTCTTTCTTTCCTTCCTAAGTTCTTCAAATGCACTGATTAGCTCTGCTCTGAGATAAAATTCACCTTATTCTTCAGAATCGTCTTCTACTTCCATGAAGACTACTCTTTATGAATCATTGTCAATGTCATTATCCTCCTCGTCTGATGAGGAACCGTCCTCCTTTGAGTAGAAATGTTTATTGAAGAATTTCCTTTTCTTTCTTCTCTTGTTTCCCTTTTGATATTTATTTTCCCTTTTAAAAGCTTCTTCTTCAACACTATCTTTATTCTTATGAGAAAATTTAGAAGCAAAATGACCTATACCACCACAATTAAAACATTTCAATGGAAGCATACCTTTATACTTGTCGATTCCTTTCTTTAATTTCCTTACCAAGTTATCCATCTCTTCATCTTCATCTGAATCATCACTACAACTGCAAATTGGTTTTTAATTTTGCTTGTTCTTCTTCTTTTTCTTCTTGGATGCCTTGAAAGTTGCTTCCTTCGTGATTGAGTTCTCCTATTATGTTCTCATTTCATAGGTTGTAAATATTCCATGTAGCTCATCCATGCTCAATGTACCGATATATGTTCTTTCTTTTAGGGCTGATATTTTAGGATCAAATCTCATAGGAAGAGTCCTTGATACCTTTTGAACAGAAGATAGCCTGCAATGTCTTCATCTTCCTTCATTTTCAATTGTTCAAACGTAGCTCTGAATATTTTAAGCTTAACTCCTTTAACTTTGGCATCTCCTTCATAAATATTTTGGATTTTATCTCAAAGATCCTTTGCACTATCACAATGCATAACCTTGACAAATACTAAATCAACTAGACTGCTCATAATAGTGTCATTATCCTTTGAGTTGTTTTTGTTGAGTTTCTTTCCATCTATGTCGGTTGGGGGAGTGGTTGGTGTTGTATACCCATCTACTATTGATTGCAAAACATCAAATCCCTGTGCCAGTAAAAATGTTTTCATCCTATTATTCCAGAAGGTATAGCTCTAATTGCCAAACATTGGTGCTCCAATATTAGTGTATTCCATGATCTCCTTCCAGTGGTTATACTGCTTCCTGAAGAACCTTGCTCTAATACCAATTATTGGAATATTGAGAGGGGGGTGAATCAGTATGAGCACAATGATTACTTTGAATCACAATATAAAATCTCAAATAATGTTCAATATTTTATCATGAGCATTCAATATATCATCAACACCATAATTCAATGCATAAACATCACATAAACACAATACACCAAAATTTTACGTGGAAACCCAATGTGGGAGAAAACCACAAAATGATTTTCTTATTTATCAAAGAATACATTCATTGGAAGCACAAACTTCCTATTTCTCCATCTACAACTGGAAAGAAGCTCCAACCCCCTAATTACATGCTGCAACCTAGAGGAAGCTCCAACTCCCTAATTTACCGGCTTCAACCGGAAGGAGGCTACAACCCCCTTTCCTTTCCCCATCCAACCACCATGAAATATAAATGTAGACCAATCTATCACTACCTTTGTTGTTGTAATTGATAACTTCTTCTTGTTGTTGCTGTTGTTGTTTATGATACCTTTGTTGTTGCTACTGATTTCGATATCTCATCAAGACTGCAACCACATATACCTCATACCAAGATCCATCCTGCTCGCGAATGTCTTTGCTTTTCCTAGCTACATCTCACGGATGTATGTGCTTTTCCTCCTGAAACTTGTGCATTTACACAAGGAACCTAGATCTGTAACTTTTTATCTGTATGCCCCTGCTCCTGCAAACTTCTTCCCTCACTAGACTTCGTTGACTTCAACTTATTAGCTTCAGATCTACTAATTATTATTCACATAAGTAATTTTCCAATTGACTCTTCTCTGTGTTTTAATGAGGATCTCATGATGACATGCAACTCACATAGGATCTCATGATGACATGCAACTCACATGCAACTTGTTAACTTTTTTTTACAGTTACTTTAACATGCAACTGACATGCAACTTGTTAAATTTTGTTTACAACTACTTTATCTTGACATGCAACTTGTTAACTTCCTGTTCAAGGGTTGACATCGATGACAACCAATATTTCTACAATTCAATGACAACCAATGTTTCAACAAATAATATTTCAACAGAAAGAAGCCAAGGAGCTCAACCCTACTTGGGATTCTTTGATTTCTTTGAATGAGTATGAACCTACCCAGAGTGGCAAAGGTGGCCAGATTGCTTTCTTATCTATGTACAGACACACACCTACTGCATGTATCATTGTCTGGTAGGTGATTTCATGAAAAACTATCTTGTCCAAGACAAATTTAGGGAGCATATGAGGGGCTTTCATGGTCCCGTACACATTGATATACATGTTTTATTCAAGCAGGTACCAGTCACCTACTCACCCTATAATGGCCAAAGATTTTTCAGTCATACAGGGTGTTAGTGAGTATAATAGGAGTTGGTACAAGGGAAGTAGAAACTCTTCACAGATAGTTTGGTACTCAAACTTGTACTTGTTCTCCCAAAAAAATTTGTAGTAGATATGAATTGTAGGATCACTCGACTGCCATGCCCACCCCATCCCTGGGTATGAGTGAATCACACACATCATGTCCAGAAGATAATATGACATGTGGAAACTTGGGAAATTTTTGGGAGCCATGTGTTGAGAAACATTGATTGCTTCTTTCAGTGTCGAAGACAAAATGTCTGCCCAGTTGAACAATGCCTGAGAATGTGACATATTGAATCAAGAAACCCGAGATATTTTGGATTTCTGAGTGTTCGATTCCCCATAGAGCTGGCACACCATGGACACTACATATTGGTATGATAGTCCGAGAGCATTTGTAGGGTACTCATTTGAAATCTTGGTTTTCAAATTATTTCCAAGTTTGTACCAATCCTTTAAGACGTCCCTAGGATTGCGAGGGAAGTTCTTCACCAACTAATCATCCAAGATCTTTTCTCCCTCTTCCAATTGATCAAAAGAAGCGATATTTCAAGGATGGAAAAAGCCAATTGGTTAGCATTTTGCACTTATTATATGTCTTCTTTCCAAATATACATGCTTCACTATCCATGAGATAGCTTATGCACATGGGAATACTTATACATGAGTTGCTACCTTATATAGTTTAGATTTTTTGATGGCATTGAATACCTCAAGATCTCGATATTTCTCTAGAAGTTAAGGGAAGGTTTGATTATTGAACATTTGATTATCAATGAGGCATTTGGTATCATCATAGATTGCCCCTGAGTATCAATATCTTCATCCTTTTCATCCTTGGTCGTGGGAACTTCTTCAATGGGAGTATTTTTTGGATTCTAAGATCCTTTTCCAGGTGGAGACATGATCAGAGATGCAACAAAAAACATTATAATTCCAAAAACAAATTTTGTTATTAATTTGAGTGGCACTGAGAAAATAAGCATGAAAAATAAAGGTATAACCTTTCTTAACTTCAAATGGAAATAAGATCGAGAGACGAGAGGCATTGGTTGCATATCTAAGAATATGTTGGGGTTTTCAAGACATCGAAATGAATATGGTTTTATTGTCGATGCAAATTGTATCAGAAGTGAAACCATATTCTTGTTGATGTTACAACTCACTTTCTTATGCACCAACTCACATATGTCATTAGGCGTTGGGTTATGTTGGTTCTATGTGTTTCTAGGTTAAGACCCCTCTCTCCCCTTGACATTAAGCACATATCAAAAGGAGGATAGGGAGGAGGGTGATATTTACTCAATCGTTCGAGGGCATGAGGGTTATTGAACATGTACAGAGATGCAAGGAAGGGACAGAGTTGATGGGTTTGGAGCTTGAGCTATGACGTGAGAGTGTGATGGCCTCCAAAGACTTGATCGAACCCTATATTCACTAGCTCCAAGCATGAGGCTTAGAGGCATGGGGAGATGTGCATGCATAAATTCCAATGATTTCTCCACCCCTATTTACTTTATATATCGTGTTTCTATTATTTTCGATAAAACAAACAAATTTAATACCCACGGGAGAGAGAATGGAAATGGAAAAGGGCATTTGATTGGATTTTCCTTCATTCTGAATAGAAATAGGTAAAAATCATAAAAAGCACGCAATGCAATTGAAGGTTAAGGATAAAATACATGTGTTTGTAGCATTCAGGGAAATTTTGGGTTGGCAACTGGAGGTTAATTATGTCGGTAGAGGCTTATGCTCTTGTTTCGATTATTTTTTTGGTTGAATGGTAACAAAAAATGGGAATAACAAGGTTAAATACCCTTCCCATGCATTTTGGCATGAAAACATGGTTATTTTCATGTGAAATGTGTGAAAGGAATGGTGGGATTGTTATTGTATCAACTCCTAATTGTTATTCTTCCTCGTGTATTAGCACTAAGAAGTGTATCTTGTGTCGATGTATTGGAGGTGGAATGAGATATATACGTTGGTGCATCAGAGGGTGAAAGTGATTTTTCCTCTGATACACATGCATGCAAAAGTCATTTGGATTTTAGTGGGTGAACTTCATGTATCGACGTTGAAAATGATGTGGGCTCCAACGTATCAACAAGAAAAATAATCAAACCCTAGTGGATCATATTTTGTGTATTGGCGCCAAAAAGGGATCAAGATTCCAATGTATCAGAGCCAAAAAGGGGGTCCAACCTTTGATATGTCCAAAGGAAGAAAACCATAACCAAGAAAAACTAGGGCCTCAACATATTAGTGAAGATATGGCATTTCCATGTCCATTGTATCGGTGATAAAGGTGTTTTTGTCGCCAACATAGTGTGTATCGATGGTCCACGGGGAAGATGAATTTATTCAGCAAAAGTTCCTGAGAAAGACAAAAGAAGGAGAGAAGGATTTTGAACTGGCAAGGGAAGAATTATAAGTCCAACTAAATGATAAGAAGCTTGAAAACAAGGAGGGTTCCCTATTTCTTGACTTAAAAGAGTGACTTTAGATATGAATTTAAGAAAATGGGAAGGTGTTATGGCTGGCACAACAAAACATAAGGAAATTAAACGCATAGGTATCCAAGGAAAACCCTATAAAGAGATAAGCTCTAACAACATGACAAAATTACTCAAGGACACCATGATCTAATTGCACAATTGTGCTCACTAGACATTTAAACATCTAGACCATCCGCTCTAGTGGATCTCCAAAAATTTATCGACAATCATTTCAAGGTACTTGGAGAGATGCCTAAGGGTATTCCACTTGCTCAAGATCAAGACCATGTTATTCATTTACAACTCAAAATTGTACCACCTAAACTTAGGCCTTAAAAGTACCCATATGCACAAAAGAGTGAGATCGAGCATATATTTCAAGAAATGTTATAGTTTGGCATCATTCAACCTAACCAAATTGCTTTCTCTTCACCAATGGTGATACTTCAAAAAAAACAGATTCATGGTGCATGTATCCAAATTATAGACAGATCAACAAAATGACCATTAAAGGTAAGTTTCCTATTCTTTCCATTGATGAATTGCAAGTAGAAATTTTCTTTACCAAGTTGGATCTTTGTTCTAGATATCATCAAATTAGAATGAGGCAAGAAGACATCCCCAAAATAGCCTTTCGAGCACATGAAGGCCATTATGAGTTTTTGGTGATGTCATTTGGCCTTACTAACATACCTTCAACATTTCAAATCTTGATTAATTCTATTTACTATCATGGAATGGTCAGTTACAAAAACTTTGAAGAATATTAGAGGATTCTTAGGATTGACAGACTATTAATGCAAATTTGTCAAGAATTATGGTCAAATAGAAACACATCTAATAACATTATTGAAAAATGATGCATTTTCTTGGACCAAAGAAGCAATCAAATATTTTGAAAAACTTGAGGAGGCTATGTGTACAACCCCTATCTAGGCCATGCCTAACTTGAAAAAAAACTTTATTATGGAGTGTGATGCCTCAAGGCATGGAATTGTTGCAGTTTTAATGCAAGAAGGAAGGCCCCTTGCCTATGAAAACAATCGATTTAAAGGAAAGAATTTACCCAAAACCATTTATGAAAATGAAATGTTGGGCATATCACATGTAGTTAAGAAATGATGCCTTACCTAATAGGAAGACACTTCAAGGTAAAAAAAAATCATGGTAATTTGAAGTTTTCTTGGAATAACGATTATCTTCAAAAGAGAAACAAAAATGGGTTACGAAGATGCTAGGTTATGACTTTGAAATTATCTACAAAAAAGGAAAAAAAAATATGGTGGCATATGCACTTTCAAGGAAAGAATAAGACACAAAGGGCTTATTGTGTGCTATTTCCATTCCACAATCTGATTGGATGGAAGAAGCAAGGATAGAATCGAAGCAAGATCATTCAACAACTACAAGAGGACCCAAGTGCATTACACAAATTTGTGTGGAAGAATGATCTATTGTGGTATCAAGATTTCCTATATTTATGTAAGAATTCCCAACTCAAACAAAAGAACCTTTTGGAATTGCACATTTCTCCTATAGGAGGACATTCAAGGTTCTTGACAACTTACCAGAGGATAAAGAAGGATTTTTTCTAAGAAGTTCTTAAAACTGATGTTCAAAATTTTGTGGTTGAATGTGCAGTATTCCAATAGAATAAAGGAGAGACACTCAATACCCAAGGCCTCCTATAACCATTAGCCATACCAAGTCAACGTTGGGAAGAGGTTTCAGTGGATTTTATTATAGGTATACCCAAGTCCTAAGGAATTAATTCCATCATGGTATTAGTGTATCAACTCACAAAGTATTCCCATTGTGACTTTCTTTCTCGTCCTTTTAAATAAAGTACAATAGCCAAAACATTCATGGAAACAATTCAAAAGCTACATGGAATCCCCAAGATTATTGTAAGTGATAGAGATCCAATTTTCATTGGTAATTTTTTGATTGAATTATTTTCTTGTTTGGGTACTCAATTGGCTCACAACTCCTCTTACCATCCTCAATCCAATGGGAAAACTGAGATTGTGAATACATATATAGAAGGGTATCTTCATTTCTTTGCATATGAAAAACATACGCAATGGTTCAATGTTAGTTTTGGAGCCTGATTATCTTCTTGATTCAAAGGTTTGTTTTAGCCGTGCTTGGACCCCATTACCTAACAGGGGGTGTGGGGGGGATTTCCCCCCCACAAATGTTTCCATGGGGGTCCAGGGGGGGCGGAAACAATTTTTGTAACCCCACCCTGGTAGGGCATTCGGGGGCAACGCCCCTGAAGCAAAATTTTGGGAAAAATTTCCTTGTAAAATATTGTAATATAGTCAATCTGGACCATTCATTATAAGGTCACAAGTATAATTGTAGAAGTTATGTTAGGGTTTTTTTCCCTAGAAGGAAACCCTCTTTGTAACATCCCCGGCCACCAATAGGTCGGGTAATGCTACCATGTGAAATTTACAGCTTATATAAACTATATATATAACATGCATTTTAATCGAATTAAAACACTTAACACGGAATTATTGCTACCGTACAGATGCAATTGAGATAAACGGTAAGTACACATGCCATGGAACACATGATACATTTCAAGTAACCAAAACATGCATAAAATACATAAATTACACACAGAAATGATACTTATATTTTAGCTGGAGTAAATCCACCAACTGCGTGCGAACCTTCCACGAACCTCCCAACCATATACCACACTACTCATCACGCTCAGCAGTAGGTCACCCCCGAGCTGGGACTAAGCTCCATCGGGAAAGGGAACTCTAAGCTTGGCAAGGACAACAAGGAATTTTCACAAACAACAAGAAGGATCTTTTATCCCAGGAGCCACTTACACCCACAACTCACATACCCTCATTTCCCACACACCTGCTCCACCCCAGGAAAGTACACCTTCACTACTACAATTCCATCGACCAGTACACCTCCCTTACCTTGGGCTTCAGCAATAGGCTGGACCAGAAGTCTCAGAGTACTGTAGCTGCTACGGGACTCCCTTCCAGGAGAACTCACTTCCCAGAAAAATCTCTCTCCTAGGAGAGTTGCTCACAGGCCTGATAACCTGCTTATTCAATTCAACTGATAACCTGCTTATTCAATTCAGCTCCTAAGCAATATTGCAACAGCATTCAGCTAGCATACGGGTGACAACAGCAACATGAACGGTTATGGACACTGAAAATGGCAACAGCCTAATGCTACGACACAACACAGCTCGGGAAAACAAAAGGCAATGATCCACACTCAGTCCAGGAACTGTGTGGCCACAACATCCCACAGTTATGACACCACACGGCTCAGAAAAATACTGGATACTCGGATTTCCCCAGAGACACGGATCAGTCTGTCAGTTTTCCCACGGGTTTTAGGGTACATGACCAGGAAACAATGCAAAGGTTGATCATCCTGATTTTGGGTTCAGACTGCAGATAGACCGGGTTCTCAAATCACACAGGTCGGCTTCCCTTTCTGGTTTTCAGATATGCGTCGTTATGTAGAGGGAAGATACAGAGGCCCCAACGGGTTAGACAATGGATGTGAAATGGAAAGTGAACCCTCTTCCTATGAGCAAATTTCTCAACTGTGCGTAGGTAACCAGAGGTCGACATCTGAGGCCAACAAGTTCAGGCAGAGGATGGAAGAATGGGAGTGAATCCCTTCCATGGTTTGACTCTTGGGTTTTAATTGCATGAGCCTAGGTCAACACCTATCTCCCTAGAGCTGCATGCACTCCACTTAGCATACTTTCCCTTTCCAGGAACTTAGGAAAACATTCATCAATTTTCCACCTTAGACTTTAGGAAATAATATTAAAATATTATTCCTCTAGAGGTAAGCCCCCTAGCTTAGCCACTAGGCCCAAATACTTAGCCCCCTCCCTTGCCCAACCTTGTGGAACCTTAGTCCCCCATCACTCTTTCTTTGTGGTTGGTCTACACGCAACGATGTTTATATTTTATTAATGATCTGCATAATTACATATACAAAATCAGGCTCCTGGCCTTTAACACTTAGGATCTCTGGCCTAATAAACACATAAGCCCACCAGCTTATCAACACTTGGCTCACTAGCCTACAAAACTTGTTTACAATTCATAAATACAATTGGGGCTCGTCCTTGGGGTATTACAATCCCCTCCCCTTATTTTTTCACTGTCCTCAATGCAACTTACTTACACATATATAATTCAAAAATTATTCAAAAGCTCTAATCTTTAGTTATTGGAAGCCCATTATCCAGGTTTACTTTCACGTACCAATTATGGTATCCATACTGTAGCTAAAACTCAATTTCTCTATTCCATAGAGTTGCTTTAGGAAAGCATTCAGCTTATTGTTCCTTGTTACATGTTTCAATTAAACCTCATTGAAAGCATCGAATGGTTGTAGATCCACGATGTTCCATCCATTGATAAACTCTCAGTAGTGATATGACTCCATAGACGTAAACACTCTACTCATACACTTATTCATTCGGAAGAAACATTAGAACATACATGCAATATATACATGCAATTCTAATAACATTATAACCTGTATACAAATTACGAGATACATAGCATACAATGAATAGAGAATTGATACTTATCTTTTGATTGAGAAGACTTCCATATCAACATGTTCTAGGCCAAGGTACCAAACCCCAGCAGCATTCCAACCAACGGTCTCTCTTCCCCACATGCTTGTCCCGCCCTATGAGTGTGCACCTTCACTGTCACACAATCCATTGGTTGTTACATCTCCCTTTTCTTGGGTTTCAACAACAGGCCGAACCGAAATTCTTAGAGCACTGTGGCTCGAGGAGTTCCAAATGCCCTCAGATGTCTCCAATTGGCATCTTCCCCGAGCTACTCTTTGTATTCAACATTCCACTTTAATCAACAGCATCTCATCTGCATCACCCACATGCAGTTATCATGAGAAAACATAAAAGAATTCATTTAGGAACTCGAATTAATTCAAAAGGAAATTCAATTTTTTCCCCAAAACATGAAATTCTATTTCATAGTTCATCTTTTTTGTTGCCATATTATGAATGCAGCCATCCTTGTGGTTTACCATAGGCACCAAACTGCATACCATTTTTCCTGTAATGCTTCATCTTGCATACAGCCAACAAATTGTCAGTATTTTTTGTACATCATAATTCAATTGCAATATGTATAGAACCATATGCAGTGAACTTAGAATTGTCTGCATCTAGAAATTCAATCATAATTACCAAACAATTTAATACAATAGAATGACTCGTCATTCTATGCATATGCATGTTCATAATTAATAATAGTAAGTTCATTATTTCTTTTTCTAAACAAGAATGTTTCCTGTAGTCAATGCTCATGTGACTACTTGACTTGCAACTTTTGTGTTGTAATGTCTAACACCTCCCTGAAATGTCCTCAACTTCATGAGTTAACAACATTTCAACTGTTAATAACAATTATTTCCATGCAATAATATATATGCATGTACTTACAAACACATTCAATCATTGCATTTAGTATACAATTCTATACCTTACTATGCATGAGTGCAATTCTCCATGCATACTTATTCAGTGCACCTTGCATTGAATTACATAATGCTCTTTATCTCAGTCATGTATCTCACCATCCATGAGTTGGCATTCTGGCCAATGTGTTGACACATTCTCCACACATTTCCTATTGTCTTCCTAATTAATTGGATGTCTTCCTTTTCAACCCGAACACTACACCAAGAATATAATTATGTGGTGTTCATTAGTGTTAGCAAAAAGGTTGCGGCCCAAGTTTTATTTAAAAGTAGGAAGCTTTTAGTACCTGTGTGGCTCATAACCTTTCCATATCAGTACCTTGCCATATCCAACCATGTCCTAAGTCTCATACATGACTATCTTACTGGCATTCATTCCTATAACAAGTTCTTATCTTTTAATTATTTGGTTACTACCCCATAACCAAATTAACATGACATCCTATTATGTCAGTGTGTGCATTCAGAATCTAAAAAGATTTGAATTAATACAGGCCTCCAGCCTTTACCACATCCAGTGGTATGCATTCAATAATATAATCATGTGATTTTATAAAATAACTCTGGCTAAGGAAATTCTTACCTAAATTTCCTTTTAGCAGTTATGCAAAAAGAGTAATAAAAACTCATACCTGCATGACTGCCATTAATAAATTTTCTACTACCTGAAAGTCTGATGGCAGTAGAAGATTTCATGCTTCTTTTATCAAACTTATAACCAACACTTTAGCTCTTTGTTTCTTCCCTCCTTATGCAACAACATCACCAACAACACTTGCAAACATGCAAGCATTCTTTCCTCTGGTTGACCCAACAAGTCGTAATAGACTTGCTGCCATAGAAAGTGCAACAACTTATTTCTCCCTATAAAACTTTTCCTTGATGATCCCAAAAGTCTACAATTCTTCCTGGATTCATGAATCTTCTTGTGCTCTCATTGTAGTCATTGTACCTGACTATTTTTGTCCTGAGCACTTTCTAGCCAAATCACTCTTGGTTTCCTTTGCATTTATAGTCCCAAACTAAGTTGATATTAACCTTCAGCTTTCGTTAATTTCCTGGGTCCAACTATCCCAATCTCATACTTGGATGAATCAAATTCCACACCAAGTTGTTTTATAGACTCTTGATTCTTCAATATCCAGTTACTCTTCAGGATTGAACTTATTCAACCCTTTTCCGACAGAATACTTTAGTACTTGAGGTTTTCTTTTACTCTACGCTTCTCTTTTGCTAGTTGCATAGAATTAACTAAAAGTCATTCTTTTACCTTGCCTTCATAGATTCAAGTGATACCTCCAACCTCTTGGGCTGTCACTCATGGCTCTATGTCACTTAATATGGATTCTTGTCAGGCACCATCTCCTCTGCATTCAAAACCATGCATAGAACCGTTTTCTTCTTCCTGATTCCTTATTGATTTCACTTTAGAAGTCACTTCACTTTTAAATTATTCTTGACTTGATATCTCCATGCTCTTATGGAAATACCTTCACACCCTTGGAGTGCATCAACCCACTATTCTAGCTTTCCTTCCTGGAGTGTTGACATGCATTCCTATTAGCTTGATAACTATCTCATGATTTCTTCTTCCATTATCTTAGGATATTCATGGACTTGACTCTATCCAAGAGTTTTTCCTTGTCTACTTTGCATATTTTCCATAACATATTATGCTGATATTAATTTTCAGCATTCCATTATTATTTGGATTCCTCTAGTTATCTCATGCATATTCAACTTTTTTCATGCCATATTTGATGACTTCATGCCATGCTTCCACTTTGCATTCTGATAGAAATAATGGAGGTGCTACCTTCAATCTCTAGGGATGATCCTTGGAGATGTCACATATTATCTCCAAACTCTTTAATATTCCATAAAACCTTCCTTCCTTATTCCCATTCTTTGCATCTCCATACGAACTTTTGGTTCATGCATTATCATGTATTGTAGATGGATTTCTCCACCTAGCATTCACATTTGATGTGCAAAGATTGTCACCTGAATTGTCTTCCCCAAACAAGAATTCCATTTGGGGTTTCCATGTTGTTTATCGAACAAAACATATGATCCAATGATTTCTGAAAAATCTCAGATGTAGAATAAAGAATTTTCCCTGAACTTCTTCCTTCTTTCTTCCATCTGAAGACATATCTAGCACTTTTTTTTTTGTTTTAATGTAACCATTGCATCTGGAATCCTCTTTCTGAGACCTTTTCAATCATAGCTTCCTTGCTCAATTCTGAGCCTTGAGCAGAAAGCCATAATGCTTTACAACTTGTGCTTCCTCTATGATGCACTTCTTGTGCATCGATCTCTTTTCTCTGAGCTAATGGCTCTTAGATATTTGTTGGACCCTATCATAAAGTTCCCAGGTCTTCAGTACCTCCCTGATGTAGGTATGAACAAGAAGAAACCCACGAGCTTATTGATTTGAGCATTGCCTGTTCTTTTGCCTTTGTTTCTTTATTCCATATGACCGAAGGTGGTGACCAGGTGCTAAGCTAAGAAGTGCTTGATCACTTATCAAAATCAATGGTCATGTATTAACGTCACGATGAGCTGGATGGTTCTCATTTACTTTGGAACCTTCAACCAGGACCAGATCAACAGCCCTCATCCTCTTTCACGACCAAGGATCGAGATCCAATTCGGGACTCCGACCTTCGGAGGTCTCAACTTTCCCTGTTTTATTCCTCCCAAAACGCTTTTACCCAAAGTTCACGATCTGTCTCCATGCCCCCTTCTGGATCTACTGTCCAGATTCACTTCGGGTCTCCGAATCTCCGGGCTTCGGTAGTTTCAACTCTCAACTAAAACTCTCGAAGTGTTTTTCCTGAAAACTCTAATCTATTTGACACATACCCCTCCTGGCAATCAACTGTTAGGACCTACTTCAGTGATTTCAAACTCTCCTTGACCATAAGCTCTCGTTCAGGGGTTGTGGATCTTGCGCCACCTATCCCTCTTGGTGATGAACGGTCCCTAACTTGCTTCGGTACTTCAGGATTTTGGCTAGTCTACCCTTCGGTGCACACAAAGGTTAACTGTTGGAAGATTGGTTGTTGTCATTTATGTCAACCCTAGCCATCGGTTTTGGACCACAAGATTGATGAAGGTATTTTGACATGAAGGACAATGCACATGCAGATACAACACCCATGGATGGATAGTATACATCATGTTGTTTCCAGTGGTATGTGGCATGTCACATGGATCCTCATGGTTGAGGAGAAATGAATTTTTGAAGATGACAAAGTGAATTGAAGAAGGAAGTACATGTAGGCCCTGAATATAATTAAAGAAAAGAATTACAAATTAAGAAAGTGTCTGGTCGGCCCTAATGTTAAAAGGAATTGACATAAATGGTATAAATACATATCATTATACATTCATTTGATACACAAGTTGAATTTTAGAGAAAATCAGAAGTAAAGAAGGCCGGATTTCAAGGGAGGATGAAGTCTTTTGGTGATGTGTTCTAAGTATCAACAATTGGTATCAAAGCATGTTTCCTTTAGAACAATTTAACCACTGAAAGGAAAATCCTGAGTAGAGATGGATGACCATGAGCACATTTCAAATGGGATTCAAAAATTTGATGGAAGAAATTATGCATACTGGAGTGATAGAGTGAAAACTTACCTAACGGCTTTGGGAGTAGACATTTGGTACTCAGTT
>ML781007.1:524426-535592 GCA_009831015.1 Picea engelmannii | reverse complement strand
GAGATTGCAGAGAGATGAAGGAAGATAATCATATGCCAAATGTCTATATACCAACTACAACATGGAAAAGGAAAGAAATTCCACAAAATGAAAACTATCAAATAACATTGGTCGCTAAAGAATGCAAAGAAGAAGATGAATGGTTCATAGACAGTGGGTGTTCATCTCATATGACCAGAGATCAAAGAAAATTTGTCAGCTTGAAGAAAAAGGGTGGAAATGTTGCATTTGGAGATGACTCATCTACCAAAATACTTGGAAAATGAATTGTAAAGCTTGGAAGTGAAAATGTAAAAGCATGAAAAGTTCTATTGGTTGAAGATCTGAAGCATAATATCCTCAGTGTCAGCAAAATATGTGATGAACGATACACTCTTACGTTTGACTCCCGAAAATGTAAAATCAGAGAAAATAACTCAGGAAGATTGGTTGCAACCACAACAAGACCGAACAACAAATACATCCTAGACATGAAGAAGAGAGAGAGGATAGAAGCCACACAAAATGATTCCAAGGAAGAAAAAGTCCCAAAGACCAAAAATAACGATGAACTATTATTGAGTGCCACATGTTCAAGGGGAGAAACCCCAAAGAAGAGAGTTACCTTTTGCCATTAAACTCAAGGGGATAAGCCCTACCCTTTGCCATTGATGTCAAACGGGGAGAGAAATTGGGATCATAATGATAGGGGGAGCATGAGTGTTGTCATCAATGACAAAGGGGGAGATTGTTGGAAGATTGGTTGGTGTCATTGATGTCAACCCTAGCCATCAGTTTTGGACCACAATATTGATGAAGGTATTTGGACATGAAGGACAATGCACATGCAGATACAACACCCATGGATGGATAGTATACATCATGTTTTTTCCGGTGGTATGTGACACGTCGCGTGGATCCTCATGATTGAGGAGAAATGAATTTTTGAAGATGACAAAGTGAATTGAAGAAGGAAGTACATGTAGGCCCTGAAGATAATTAAAGAAAATAATTACAAAATAAGAAAGTGTCAAGTTGGTCCTAATATTAAAAGGAAGTGATATAAATGGTATAAATACATATCCTTATACATTCATTTGATACACAAGTTGAATTTCAGAGCAAATCAGAAGTAAAGAAGGTCGGATTTCAAGGGAGGATGAAGTCTTTTGGTGATGTGTTCTAAGTATCAACATTAATACTCATGCACCTTACCATGGATCGAACGACTATCGTCTCCTTGCGCTCAGATCCAACGGTTAGGATATGTTCCTTCTCAGCGCTTCTCCTCTGCTTCCTTGGACGCTGATCTAACGGTCTAGGCTTCTTCCCACAACCAATCTGGTGGTTGTTGTCACTCCTCCTCTTGAGCTTTTAAATTCTTCCGACTTGGAAGAGTTTTGTAGATGTTCAAAGGCCTCAGCCTTCATTCCTCCTACGAGCCCGACTATCTTGGGTCTCGCCTTTGCTCTTGAAAACGTTATCGCTTCTGATCTTTTTGATTCTCTCAAACTGACAATACCGAAGGACTCCATTACTCTGCGAATTTCCTAAGGGGTTCACGACCATCCATCTCGCAACAGTTCTTAATTCATCGGTCATTCGGGTAACTTGACTATCATCTACTTCCTAGATCTGACGGTCAGGATGTTTCATGGGCATCCTCAGATATAAGGCTTAGAGTTAACTTCGGGACTTCATGGATTTTACCTCCCTTACGATGAACTAGTTCAATTCTATGAACTTGCAAAGTCGGAATGGCTCTAAGGGTTAACTCCCACACTCGTTCCCGTATCCAATGGTCATAACAGACTATGGCTCTTTCCGAACAGATTTTTGTCCATTCTCCTTCCAAATAAGAGGACCTTCCCTTTCGATACTTCGACCTTTCTACTCTTCCTAAACTTTGAAAACTCTGAAAGACTTAAGAGCTCTGTGCTCTTTCTCCTAAATTCAACATTTAGAAGGGTCTTCTACACACTCTCCAGATCTGATGGTCGTAAGGGTTTTCCCTTTTCTTCCGAACATATCCTACAGTTCCCATTACTCTGCGGTCCAACACCACTTATGTCCCAGTTTTACGATACCGCTACTCCTCCTGAGCTTCTTAACACGGCCAAGGTAATCCTCTTGGCACTTAGGGATGGTTCTGAGGTCCAAAATTGGTTCCTCTTAACACAATTTCCTCTTGAAACCTTGAGTCCAATGACCACTTATCCCACCCATCTAGGCTCAGTGCTGAAACCATGGGTCAGAACTTGAGTTTTGTCCATTTCGATAACAACCCCTTCTGAAACTCTTGCTTCAATTTCCACTAAAATGGCCCATCCAGGCTTAGTGTTGTAACCATGTTCTAATACCATATTGTAACATCTCCGGCCACCAATAGGTCAGGTAATGCTACCATGCAGAATTTACAACTTATATAAACTATATATATAACATGCATTTTAATCAAATTAAAACACTTAACACAGAATTATTGCTACCGTACAGATGCAATTAAGATTAACAGTAAGTCCACATGCCACGGAACACATGATACATTTCAAGTAACCCAAACATGCATAAAATACATAATTTATACACAGAAATGATACTTATCTTTTAGTTGGAGTAAATCCACCAGCTGTGTGCGGACCTTCCACGAACCTCCCAGCCATATACCATGCTTCTCATCATGCTCAGAAGTAGGTCACCCCTGAGTTGGGACTAAGCTCCACCGGGCAAGGGAACTCTAGGCTTGGCAAGGACAACAAGGAAGTTGCACAAACAACAGGAAGGATATTTTATCCCAGGAGCCACTTATGCCCACAGCTCATAGACCTTCATTCCCCACACGCCTGCTCCACTCCAGGAGAGTACACCTTCACTAATACAAGTCCATCGTCTAGTACACCTCTCTTACCTTGGGCTTCAGCAACAGGTTGGACCAGAAGTCTTAGAGTAATGTAGCTTTTACGGGACTCCCTTCCAGGAGAACTCACTTCCCAACAAACTCTCTCTCCTGGGAGAGTTTCTCACAGGCCTGACAACCTGCTTCTTCAATTCGGCTCCTAAGAAATATTGCAACAACATTAGGCTAGCATACGGGTGACAGCAGCAAGAGGAACAATTATGGACACCGAAAATGGAAACAGTCTAACACTAAGACACAACACGGCTCGGGCGAACACAAGGAAACGATCCACACTCAGTCCAGGAACTGTGTGGCCACAACAACCCACAGTTATGACACCACACGACTCAGACAAATACGGTATACTTGTATTTCCCCAGAGACATGGATCAGTCCGTCGGTTTTCCCACGAGTTTCAAGGTACGTGACCAAGAAACAATGCAAAGGTCGATAATCCCGGTTTCGGGTTCAGACTGTGAATAGAATGGGTTCCTAAATCACACACATCGACTTCCCTTTCTGGTTTTCAGAGATGCGTCGTTATGCAGAGGGCAGATATAGAGGCCCCAACGGGTTAGACGACGGATGGGAAATGGCAAGCGAACCCCCTTCCTGTGAGGTAACCAGAGGTCGACGTCTGAGGCCAACGAGTTTAGGCGGAGGATGGAAGAATAGGAATGAATCCATTCCATGGTTTGACTCTTGGGTTTTAACTGCATGAGCCCAGGTCGACACCTGTCTCCCTGGAGCTGCATGCACTCCACTTAACATATGTTCCCTTTCCAGGAACTTAGGACAACATTCATCAATTGTCCACCTTAGCCTTTAGGAAATAATATTAAAATATTATTCCTCTAGAGGTAAGCCCCCTAGCTTAGCCCCTAGGCCCAAATACTTAGCCCCCTCCCTTGCCCAACCTTGTGGAGGCTTAGTCCCCCATCACTCTTTCTTCGTGTTCGATCTACACGCAATGATGTTTATATTTAATTAATGATCTGCATAATTATATATACAAAATTAGGCTCCTGGCCTTTAACACATAGGCTCTCCGGCCTAATAAACACATAAGCCCATCAGCTTATCAACACTTGGCTCACCATCCTACAAAACTTGTTTACAATTCATAAATACAATCGGGGCTCGTCCTTGGGGTATTACACTCTTTTATGAAGGAATTGTATAGTGGTTGTGTATGATCACGAATATTGTATTCTGAGAGAGGAGACTGTGAGAGAAAGAAGAGGAAGTTATAACATGCATGTTGTAGGTTGTATCCCTTCATTTTGTTGGATAATAAAAAGGAAGGACTTGGCAATTTCTCTGGTGGACATAGCCCACACTGGGTGAACCACACATATCTATATCTCTATTGTATTGTGTATCTTCTGTGTTTTATTTCCACATTTGTTTTATTTCATTGCTCTGCGATCTTGTTTTTCTAACATTCAAGTGGTTTCCCATGGTTGAATGGCAGTACAACACATCCTTCCATACTTCATAAAAATGAACCCATTTATGGTGCTTTGTGGATATTATCATCCATCCATCACATCACCCTTGAGAGGGAAAGTGAAGTTTCAAGCAGTGGAGGATCACATAGAGCACCAACAACATGTTCTCAAACTATTGAAGGACAACTTGGTTAAAACACAAAATATGATGAAACAACAATGGCAGATCATCATCATAGTGATAGGAAATTTGAAGTGAGGGATTGGGTATTTTTTAGGCTGCAACCATACAAACAAATGTCCCTCGAAAAACAAAAGAAGGACAATAAATTAGCACCCAAGTAATATGGTCCCTATAAGGTGTTGTAGAGTATTGGAAGTATGGCTTACAAATTGGAGTTGCTTCCATATTCACTCGTACATCCAGTCTTCCATGTTTCTTGCTTAAAGAAGGTAATTGAAGACAATATCTCAATTCAAACTATTTTACAAGATATTAATGAAGAAGGGAGAATCATACTAGAATAAATAAATAAAATCCTTGAAACAAGGATCAAGCAACTGTGAAATCAAGCAATTACTGACTACCCCATAAAGTGGAAGAACCTACCAATGGAAGAGGTGACATGAGAAGATTAGTTCTTCATGTAAAAACATATGAAACTAATCAAGTGTTGAGGTAAACACTTGCTTGAAGGGTAGGGGCATGTTAAGACCTAGCTATTGAGTTATTACATTTATATTGTTATATTAGTATGGTCGGCTAGACTCTTTAATTGTAATTGTATCATTTGTCTTCAATATATACGAAGGAGACATAGTTTTAGAAATCATTTCATCTTGTATATTTATTTTATTGTAAAAGAAGGTTTCCCCTTTAAAAAGGCTTCACATTCATTTTTGTCTCATTCTCAAGGCTTCGAGTTACTTTTCTTTCTCTTTTTATGTTATTGAAGTATTTGGTGGATAACATTCTCGGTATCTTATTCATATTTCGAGTACCATGTGCCTTATCATACTATGTTAGTAATTGGTCTTCACATGGGATGATAGAGTGAGATAGAGTTGTGTGGGACATTGCACATGATTTAGGCATGGGACGTGGGAAAAGTGGCTTAGTGGATAGGCTAGATACATAGTTAAGTATTATGAAGGACGATTTATGTTAATGAAGAATATGACTTTAGAGTCAATATTTTTCTCGGTGCTTATGTTTTGGTATGTGCTTTGTTTGATTTTTATTTTACTATATTATAATTACTTTTCATAATATATTTGTGTCTGGTTTGTTTTATAGTTACTTTTCATAATATGTATTTGGGCAAATGCTTAAGGTATTAAGGTATGATGGTGACAAGATGTTAAAAATAAGATATCATTAAAATTGTCACTCTAGTTAGAAGTTAACATTACATACATTTATCAAATGTTGACACAAAGGTGTTCAACATTTTTTGTCGAATATATTGATTAATATCACTACTTTTATTTAACCATGCACTTAAGGAAACCCTATCTAGATGACTAAGCATATTATTAGATTTTAAGTTATAGGATTTTTTCATGGGAACATTTGGAACATATTAAATGATGTAAAAGAGATTCTTAAGAAATCATTTGAAATCGTTTTAATGAAAATATAAAATATATTTTAAAAGAGAATTGTTTTCTAAAATTTGTTTTACAAATAATCGTTTTAAATTTGTCTTAATATATAAGACAAATTTGTAAATATGTTTATTATTAGTCATTATTTTTGCTAGGGATTATAGCTTTTTAAAATTGTCTTAATATATAAGACAAAATTGCAAATATGTTTATTATTTGTCATTACTTTCGCTAGGGATTATATCTTTTAGTCATGTAGTCAAAGTATGTTAATTACATATTAATTCACACAAATTTTCAAATATTTTCAAAGTTTTTATAAAATTTAATTTAATATTAAGCCCAGTAAAAACAATTTTATTTTTTCTATTTATTAAATTTTACTAATAAAATTTATAATCGGTTCAATGCTTGGTGATGTGATTTTATTTCCTTAGTGTATGTCAATTTTTTTTTTCAATTGTCAGAATTTACAAATGATTTATAAAAAACAATTTTTTATTGGCTTGCACTTAATTTTCTGATAGATACATTACAGTTGATGTTTGCAAAGCTTTTCTGACAATGCTACATTGTAATCCAAGCAAGGGTGTTGGAGGGTTTGACATGCCACTCACGGCCTCGCCACCTCCTCACTCCCGCCTCGTCACTTCCTCAGAGCCTCACCACCCCATCCCACTTACGTTCGTCGTCTTTCTTTTTTGTCACCATAGCATGTTGAAAGGCTAAAGAAAGAGACTCACTATGTACCAAAGAAACCTTGTGGTGAATAGTGGGAGTTAAAACATAATGAAATTTGATGATAAGTATGATCAAAGATGGAGAGTTGCACCTGAATTTTGAAAATATTTAAATATATCACTTCATTCTAAATTCGACCTTTTGCAAGGCACTTTGAAAGGAAGAAAGAACATTACAACCACTACAACAGTGAGCATCGTGACTTTGATCGCAATAACCATTTGTAATGATTCTTGATTATATCCTTTGAAGCCTTTGATTCCTAATTATATACTCCATTGGATCATAGGTTATTATTACTCATAAATATTCCTACCCATTACCTAGCGGTATTAAGAAGATTTCTATGATTTTTCTTCTTCTTTTAGGGTGAAGGTTTTAAATTTCCACTGAAATACTAGTGAAAAAAAATGAAATATTAGTCTCCAATGGAGGCTTTATAGGCATCTTCATATTATACTTGACACAATGAACTCGATACCCTTATATTAGAATGGAAAATGATCACCTTTGTGTACGATGGCACTCACATAGTGTTTTGTTTTCAACTTCCTACTTGTGAAAGTTGAGGTGACAATTGCACGTTGCACACTTCAAGGCTGCAATCGTTCCCTCTTCTTTGTTGGCCACAATGTGATTCTTTTGGCACTTTCCATAATGCACACCCTTCTTAAATGAAGCATCTTCTCCTCTTGGGGTAGCTTCTATGTGTTGCACTTAGTACGACCTCATTTTCTCCATAGATCTTATTGATTGAGCATGAATTTGAATCTCTGTTGAATTTGCTCCTACGAACACTGATCTCAGATCTATGAAATAGATTTCAATTCATATGTGAGAAAATATATATATATATGATTGAAACCTAATAGGAAAGAGAGAAGGTAGAAGGGTTTGGTATATAAAGATAGATTATGCAGATTGGTATACGACCCCCAAAAGTACAACTAAAAATGGAATAAATTCAACAACTTCTAGACTATTAGCTTGGTGCCCCCTACACCATGAGTAGATTTCCACCAAATTGACTAGATGTGCACCCCCTTGGAGTGTTTGGCCAAGTAGGCCTACATCCCTCATGGCTTTACTCAAATCACTTGAAGTATGTTGGGTTGGCTAGATTGACCCGCAACCAGTCTTTCCATGGAGAAGATCGACATGTTCAAGGGAGACATGAGACACAACATGATAGGACATCTAGACCTCCATAGGTAAACAAGAAATTCCCCACACTATCGATTTCGAACTTGAAGGGGCCCAAGCCCTTGAAGCCCCCTACTAATGGGTGAGGCCCCATTGTATCTATCGATGTTGATACTACAATCACAGGTTGGGCCAAGGCCCTATATGATTATGACCAACCCCCTTCAATGGCCGACATAATTGTTGATTAGTGTTTTACTTTTCGAGCTTGTGTCCTTGTTTATGCTTGTGATTTTGACTTCTCATGTTGTTTTGGGCTAATCCAAATCCATGTTATTTTTTAAGCTTGTGTCCTTGTTGTTTATGCTTGTGATTTTGACTTCTCATGTTATTTTGTGCTGATCCAAATCCATGTTATTTTTTAAACATACTCGTGACTTTAAGTACATGGTGGGTGTTTTGGATTTACCAACTTTGTTTTTAAAATTTTCCACTTATTGAAATTAAATAAATAATTCAAGTTTTTATTAAAATTTATACATATTATCCATTAACAAATTTAAAGAAAGTATAATTTAAAGAAGGTCAGATGGCGAGTCTAGTTTCTTCTACCACACCTCCACATGATTTAAACCTCTATAGGATAGGTGAAGATTCGGTTGGTGTTGTAAATAATATTTCACAGACATATTCGACGGTGTTAGTTGAGGTCGAGGATACACTTATTAATTTGATCCTTTCTTATAAAAATATTCTCACCAGACCTACTTTGCCAATTTTTGTTGGGGGAGATATGATTTCTAAGACTGTGGAAAAGGTGGATAAGGAGGTAGTAAAAGGGAACAAACCTACGCCTTCTATGGTGGGTGCGACATCATTTTTCAAAGGGGCAGTACGTGGTGGGTTGGAGAAATATTTCTCGCCACTAAAGACTAGAAGTGTGAGGAAGTTAGGGTGTGAGAAGGAAAAAGAGGCTATTGTTGGCACTACACAGATTGTGGGACCAAGGGCGCTTAGAGCACAAAAAGACTTAGCTAGGGTTAAAAAATGATTGTGGCCACCATTAATGTGAGGGGAGTGGGGGGCATTACAAAGTACTTAGCCCTAAAAATATTTATAGAACTAACAAAACCAGATGTAATTCTTATACAGGAAACCATGGTTAGTGTAACAAAATGATCCAGGGGGATATTGGTGGCCACCCACCTATTCCAACTGGCTCCTCGTGTCCGTTTTTGTTTAGCACGTCCTTTTGTACTGCTTTATAATTGTGAGTTATACATTGATGGGGTCGTCTGAAGCCCCACACATTCTCCATGTAGATACGGGTGGCCTCTCTCCTAATCCAACTACCTTATTTTGTATGTTTTCATGTCAGCACATCTTGTTGTACTTTCAGGGCTATTTTGGGGCCCTAAACATTGTTTTTTTTTATCTCCATAGTTAGACTGTAGACGAATTCAAATTCTGACGGCAGAATGTGTATTTCTCTGAAAGACCTTTCCAACGGGCTATCACGCGCCTAAAATGGAGGTCGTATGCAAAAGTTACGACCCTAAGAAGTTGAGGTACCAAATTACACCAACTTACCCATAGGGCCTGTTATCCCCGATTTCTAGGGATAACTAGGAGATCATGTCTCGAGGCCCATAGGTCCTAGACATGGAGTACCGAGAGATGGATTGACTTGAGCATAGCCCTGGAGGGCCCATCCTTCTTCTTCTTCATCAAACTTGTCTTGTTAGCAGCAGCAGCATCCATCACCATCGGCTTGGACTTGCATCAGAGAAGACTCTTGCTCCATGAGGTAATTGGTCCAGGTATCATGGTATGTGTCATGTTTGATCCTTATAACTTTCAGATATATGCATCAGTTTCCGTACATTTCTGACAACTGCTTGGATCCTGCACTAACCCACTTGACCATTGTTGGGGGATTAACGGGGTGCCCTAGCAAGCTTGTACCCATAGGTTTTGGTTAGCCACCAGAGGGGATCTGAAGAGCCATCGTCCACTCCCACCATATTATCATTTTACATATTGTCTCCCATACATCCATCCCATTCCCCTAGTCCGGGCATTAGAAGGACCTATTTGAGGGGTTGCACTTTGTCCTGTGGGAAGAAGGGGATAAAGGCCTAGGAGGTAAAAGCAGTCGGTAAAAGATAAAAGCCATAGGAAATAAAACCTAGAGATGCATCGCCCAGGGATCCTCGAGAAGGAAATAAAATGCCTCTCGATAAGAAATAAAAGGGACCCAAAGAAAAATAATAATAAAAACAAGTCCTAGCCAAGAGGATGGGACGTCTCATCGTGAGTCGGACCATTATGTTCATAGGTATCTAGCAGTATGACATTGCCATTATCTGGTCACCACGCCAGGGAAATGACCCTTAGTTGCATGGTCAAGGGAAAGGGGGTCTCGTCACGAGCCAGCCTTATCATTTCTACGAAAATACTCATGGGTAACACTGTCAGCTCTGGTCACCACGCCAAGGCAGTGTCCTCTCGTCAAAACTTGAAGCAAAAAGAAAGAATAAAGGCAAATAAAGGGCTTGGAAAAAATTGCATCCATGACAGGTACAGCTCGCCTCCTACAAAGGCACCCACGGATAATACCTACCGTTGGTCTTCACTGTGTCTGGACATCCTTAGATCATGCCACCTCATATTACATGGCTTGAATGATGTCTTTTGGAAACTTTCCTCTTCTTATGGGTATTGGCCCAATAGGTTACTTTGTCTTTTTCTTCAGCTTTGTATAGTATATCAGTGTAGTATCTTTGAGCTATTAGAAGATATGGTAGGGGTCTTATGCATGTATTTGATAAAATTAATGATGAAATATGATTGACATTGCTATGATCCCGAGGACAGGACGTCCCCAGGAGATATGGATGTCACCTTGAAGCGTGTGGCAGTTTGATGAGTTGCTGGCACGTTTGGCAGCTTGGAGGAGCCCTAAAAGGGCTAACGTCTGACTTCTGGATGTTGGACATGCCCAAAAAGGGCCAACGTCTCCCTCAGAAGGCCTTGACGTCCCATCTTTTCCTCATTTTATGTCATTTATCTAGCAGTTAATGTAAAAACAGTGTAAATTTTGTAGTCAGCCTTGTCGATTGTTTTAATGACCTATTTTGTAATTTAAAGGTCGTGGATTGATATATATTGAGGATGTTTTTCCCTCATTTGAACAAAAAAAACAACTCACTCTCTTGTGAGATCTCAATACTTGCGCCCTAGTTTGGGTATTTTTGGTGTTTTAAGTGAGGCGCTACTCTTGGAGGAGGATTTCTCTTGGCATTTATGGCATTTCTCTCATGGAAGGTTTACAACTAGGGTTTT
>ML781007.1:508081-518500 GCA_009831015.1 Picea engelmannii | reverse complement strand
TTCATGATATGTAAGTGTTTTTCCTGCAAAACTTCTTGATTGAATGGTTGTAGGTTCGTATTCTTGCATTTACTTATAAATTTGTTGATTTTAAAACCCTAGGTAGCAAGCACACAAGTAGGTCATTGCTATATGTCCCCGTGTTGAGAAATAATTTTCAGCCATTGAAAGAAGAATATACGGCCTACTCGTTGCTACACTTTTCATTCTTTTTTCTGAGCTAGCATTGAAGTTCTAGGTTGAAAAGAGGAGACGTCCTAGGCCTAGTTAGACTACACCTAGGGTTTCACCTCCTAGGGTTTGAAGGCCTTGCCTTTGCAACACCTTCTCCCTTAAATTTATACGTTGAAGCTAGCCGTTTTTCCAAGTGTATTTAGAGAAGGAGGAAGGAGCACGAGGCCTTGCTTAAGCAACATCGGAGTGAGCCTCCTTCCCCTAGGGTTTTGATTCTAGGGCCCTGCCATTGCAGCACCTTAGAACCCTACCTTCCAGTCTCTAAGTTTTATTCCTCCCGAGACTTTGTGCCCTTCCTTTTGACTCCATTTTACCCTAAGGCACTGGTAATATCTCCAACGTTGAGTTTCTAGTGTACAAAACATCTTTCAAACTTTAATTTTTGAAACCCTAACTAACCCTAACACTACTAACCTAGGCTGACGTCATAGTTGATGCAACACCCTTTTGACTAATAACAAGTAATTAAATGATGATGTCAAGCATTTACTAAACAAATTGTTGATTGGATATACTGTAGGCTTGGTCATTTTGGTAGATATTGATGAATTGGTGATCTTTCATAAGCTAATTAGCAGAACGTTGACTTCATCTTATCTAGTACATTGCTTGTTGAATGAAATCAGATAGTCAAGAAGTACTAACCCTTTGAGTTATAGCCTGCAAATATACATATTGTGTTGTTATTGTCTTGTTCGAGGCAAGTGTTTTTCAACAGGGACTTCACTTCTTTATTGGTTGATTAGCCAGACTATCTGATACTGGTGGTAACCTGCGAGGAGGGAAATCTTAGCACTTGACCTTGTTTCCATTGCCTCTTCAAACCCCAGGTTATCGGGGACGTCTCCCCTGGGATAACCTCCCTAAACAGAAAGAACCTCCCCATCGAGGTGACATTGGGTGGGGAAGGTTCCTGTTACGCCATTTTGTCCACTATCCTATAGCCTGTGACCTAAAATACAAATTGCGCGATAACAAGGCCCACCTGACTTTTAGCGTTTCACCTTCTAGGGTTAGGTTTTTGGATGTCTAGGTTTTTGGAATTCATGAGTAATATGAAAAGGGCCTCTGGAGCCTCATTGTAATCCATTCTGCTCAAATGGATGCGCATATCAGCCACATCTCTTCTCAGAGATAGCTACCACCATTCGAGCAAGTTTCAGTTCTGCAGTTTTACAGTTTCAGCCTATTTCATTATTTAATAGAAGATATTGTTCACTGAATATTTGTGTTATTCTTCCTATCTCTGTGTTTATTGTATTCAGTCAATTAATCAGTTTGTTCCACTCCTAAATTCGGATCACAAAAGCAAGGGAAACCTTTAATAAGATTCTACCAAGATGGTATTCATGTGGAGTGGATTCTTCTGGTCTCTCAGGTGGATTATTAACTATTTGGAATCCAAAAAAAGATGATTTCTTTGCATACTTGACCCTTGAAGGGATTATGATGGAAGGAATGGTAAAAGAACTGGATAAAATATTGAATTTTATTAACTGTTATGGTCCATATTTAGACAGAGAGATCTTTTGGGAGTCTATCAAAAGAGATGGGATACTAAAGGAATACTCATTAATTTTGCGGGGGATTTAAATTTTACTACTTCTAATAGAGAAATTTGGGGTGATCATGCTAGATCAGATCCTTTACAACCATACTTTAGACAGTTGGTACAAGAAGAGGGGTTGGTGGATATAGAACTTGTAAAACTTCTACCCACCTGGAGGAATGGAAGAGGAGGGCAGGATTACATAGCTAAGAGATTGGACAGATTTTTTATTTCTAAGGACCTTGTTTTGTCAAGGATAAGGTATAGAACTTGTTTATGTCATCTAAATATCTCTGACCATGTGTCTGTGATACTACATTTGGAACAAGAGCAAGAAAAAGTTAGATATCCTTTCAAATTCAATTCTATTTGGCTGGAGGATCCAGAGCTAGTAAATTTTGTGAGAGACAATTGGGCTGGACTGTTGGGAACAGAGGTACTAAATCCCATGGACTCTTTGGTTAAAAAGTTAAAAATTCTCAAATCTCTCGTGATAAACTGGGAAAGAAAGAAAAAACTTGAAGTAAGGGAAGAAATGAAAAAGCTTGAAATGGAATTGGATACATTTTATACTAATCATCCAAGGGGTTTTGAGAAGGAGGAAGATAAAGGATATAGTCATAGAAAAAGAGCAGATGAGAATGAATCTTTTGAAACAAGAGGAGGAAACTTGGAGGCAGAAGAGTATTATTAACTGGTTGGATGTTGGTGATAGGAACACAAAAATTTTCCATGCATATGCAAACTCCAGAAAACAGAATAATACAATCTGGGAGATTAGTAAGGATGATGGTACTGTGATTTCAAGTAATCAAGATCTACAATTGGAAGTTGTGGGGTACTTTCAGAATATATATAAGGCACAGACTAATCTTAACAGTTCTGATCAATTAGCAGTTATAAAGAATTATCCAAGGATGTTTACAGAGGAAGATAGTCGTAGAGTGATTGAACCAGTTACTTCAGCAGAAATCTTGAAAACCTTAAAAGGCTTTAAAGGATCAAAAATTCCTCACCCGGATGGCTGGACAATAGAATTTTTTCTATCATTTTATGATATCTTGGGAATTGATATTTTAGAGATAGTGGAAGAGTCTGGGAGGAAAGGATGGGTATCTGGGGCATTAAAAGCTACTTTTCTTGCCCTTATACCAAAGAGTAATAATACAGATTCTTTTGGAGGATATAGACCTATAGCCTTGTGCAACTTAGTGCATAATATCATCACTAAAATCATAGCTTCCAGAATTAAATCCTTCTTATCTTTTGGTATATCAAAGGAACAATTTGGGTTTCTTGAGGGTAGGAAAATTACTGATGCCATAGGTATTGTACAGGAATCCCTACACAGTATCAAGATGAAAAATATCAAAACCTTGGTTCTAAAATTAGATATGATAAAGGCATATGATAGAGTGGACCGGGGCTTCTTAAGGTTAGTATTACTTCAGGTGGGGTTGAGCTTAGAAGTTATTGGATGGATCATGGGGTGTGTGACCAGCAAACTATGAAATCTTGATAAATGGTAAGCCTATTAAATTCTTCAGAAGTTATAGGGGACTAAGGCAAGGGTATCCCTTATCACCTTTACTGTTTATTTTAATTGTAGAAGGGCTAAGCAAAGCTATAAAGGAACAAGTGTTGGATAAGAAAGTAGAATGTATCCCAGTGGCAAGATGGATAAACATTACACATTTGATGTTTGTTGATGGTATCATTCTCTTTTGGATTGGAAACATTGTGGAGTGGAAAGCTTACAAGAAAATTCTGGGACTTTTTTGCAAAGCAACAGGTATGGCCTTCAGCCCACAGAAGTCATCATTCTTAGAAACTGGGTGGACAATAGAGGATCTTGCAGTGTTGAAGGAGATTATGCCATTTGATGTTAAACCAGTTGATGAAGGTTTTAAATACCTTGGATGCTTTCTCAAACCAAACTGTTATAACAAGACAGATTGGATCTGGTTGGAGAAGAAATTTAAAACAATAATTTCAAATTGGAGTCATAGGGTGGTTAAGTTTAGGGGGAAGAGTTACTCTTGTTAAAGTGGTGCTTGAAAGTATACCAGTGTACTGGTTATCTTTAGCCAAAATTCCTAAAAGTATTTTAAATAATATCAGAAGGAGGATGTTTAGTTTTTTGTGGACAGGGAAAAATATAAAAGAAGGGGTACATATGATTAGTTGGAGAAAGATAGCTAACCAGAAGGTGGGTGGCTGGGGTATCAAAAACATTTTTTTCTTTGGGAAAGCCTTAGCAGCAAAAAGTTTGTGGAGGTGTCTAATGGTGCTCGAACTATGGCATGAGGTAATACTTAAAAAATATCTCAGAAAGAAAACAGTGATTGATTGGTTAAGAGAAGGAAGGAAAAACCGGTCTGGAATATCAAATACTTAGAGAGTACTCACCTCCTCCTTAAATATAGTGACATATTGGCTAGCTTGGAAACCTGGTAATGGGAGAGATATCAGAATTGGGACAGATCCAATGGTTGGGGCACACAGATATTATAAATTGTCAAGGAATCTTATACAGACTCTGAACATACAAGGTATTGAATTTCTAGCACAAACAAGGAATATGGACATGGAGGAATCGAGACATACAAACTGGAAAAAGGCTGAGTCACTAGGATTGGAAGGGGAACAACAAGAGGAATGGAATAACTTTGTCAAGGGATTAGTAGGCTCAAGATTTGATTTAAATGTTAAAAAAGATACTTTATTGTGGTCCTGGGATACTAAGAGGGGACATGTTAATGCAAAACAGGCATATGAAGTTCAATTATTGGAGGAGGAGGTGGTAGATACAACTTTCTGGTATTCTGAACTCTGGCAATGGCAACTTCCTTTAAAATTCAAATTATTTACTTGGTTAATGCTTGAACATAAAATACTTACTTGGGAGAATCTGGTGAAGAGAGACATTGGTGGGCCTAGTAAATGTGTTCTTTGTGGTAACAAGGAGGAAAATGTGAAACATCTATTTGTTGATTGCGATTTTTCCAAAGATATTTGGTATAATATACAAAAGCAATTAAAATGCAAAGGTATTTGGGAAGGAGGACAAATTGTGGAATGTTTTCATAACTGGATAAAGAAGAAGGAAATCTGGAAACATAGGTATCTGGTAATATTTGAAGATTGACTTCCTAATATGGTCAGAGTCTGCAACAACTTATTTCAGGACATGGGAGAAACAAAAGTATTATTAGTTGTTAAGGGTAGTAGAATTGATAGACCACCTCTTATTGATTGAGATATGACAGTGGGGTTTTTTGATGGAGCATCACAAGATAGAGAAACAAAATGTAGGGCTGAAGCAGTTATAAAATGCCCAATTTTAGGCACTTACAAATTGAAGATGAATTGTGGTAATGGTACTAATACAAAGGGTGAACTTCTTTCTTTGTGGTGTATCCTCTTTTTTGCTTGCTATAAAAAGATAGATAGGTTACAGTTGGTAGGTGATTCAAAGATTAGCATAGACTGGTTTGCTAATGTTAACAATCTTTAGGTGATCTCTCTTCAGCCTTGGATTACAATAATTTGAGTGTTGAGCGAGAGATTTACACATCTAAAAGCTCATCATATTTACAGGGCATATAACAAGGAAGTTGATTTGCTGTCGAAAGAAGCTCTTTTCCTAGATGAAGATGGTATATTTTTTGCAATGGGAAATGAAGAACACTCAGAAAATTATGAAAGATTAGAAGTATCTTCTATTATGACAATGAATGATATTAAAAGGGCATTTTTTTGCTTTTTGATATGGTTCTGTATTTTCCGAGTATAAATATGACAAACTAATTATGCAAGTATGTTGAATATATATATTTGTAATATGAATAGAGATTTTATACTTTTTGAACAAAAGGATAGAAAAATATGAACTTGCTGGCAGTTATATTTGTAAGCGCTATTGTAACAGACTTTTTATATTTTCTCGACGTTTTTTTGTCGTCATTTCGCTCGTTTTCTCGGCGGCAATCAATTTCAAATTAACTCGTTGTCTCTTGTCATTGTAGTGGGGTGGCAAGTAGCAACGGAGTATAATTTCTCTATTGGCTAATTTTGTCCGCGGCAATCGATTCGTGTCTCATTTAGTCGGCTGTAAACTTCAAATTATTTCTCTATTGGCTAATTTTGTCGGCGGCAACCGATTTCAAATTAATTCTCATTCACTCTCCTGAATTTTTAAAAATTGGTTAATTTTGTCGGTTAAATTCTGTGAAAAGATTTAGGTGAAATCACTATTTTTTGTTGTTTAAATTACATTTTTGAATGCATAAATGGATTCACACTCTAAAAAAATCTCAAGGCATTTGAATTGCATAAACTTAATCACTCGAATATGGAGTTCCAAAAATTTTTGGTTTGAGCAAAATTGAATGGGAAATATGTCCTTAAAAACCCCAAAAAGTCTAATTTGATGAGCAAATTTGCACTGGTCAAACACTATTAAAACTTTGTAAGAACTTCAACATTTTTGTTAAAATTTTGAAAATGGATAATAGAGTGGTCTAAATCAAATTTGAGGCGATGTCTCGTTTTGAAGTTTCAACCCTGTCTCTATGTAGATGATAAACCAAGCAAGTGAATGTAGTGAATATGACTCCTTGTTTAAAATATTCAACATCTTATAGAGGATATATGTCAACAAGCAAGTGAATCTAGTGAATATGACTCCTGGTTTAAAATATTCAACATCTTATAGAGGATATATGTCATGGGTTGAGAGCTTTCTACCCAAATTTTTACAAGGGGGCATTTTAGTTCATGTGAAACCGCCTTGCCTTGCTTAGGTCACGCGTGTTTAACCAATTGTGCTTACTTGTAATTAGATTAACCCCTTCACTTAAAGTCTACTTCGAACTACATTCTAACCATCACTATTAACACTTCAACCAAATTCACTAATAAAGAGACCAATATCCCATTGTAGTCTTAAAACATTCCAAACAATATAGCATGCAACTTAACACTTACCCGTATTACATATTGCAAGGAACAATAACATTCACATAAAGAAACCACACCACAAGCCCAAGGTAAGCACCTAAAATTTAAATTTATTAATGAAGAGTGGTATAACAACAAGACTACAACATGGAGAAGTTCGACCATTATCCAAGACTCGTTTTACAAAAGTACAAATAACCTAAAATTATCCTATCTTATTGTCACTTGCACTACCAACCCTTGAAGCAGTCGTGAGTTTGCCTCCTACATATTTTGTGCCTCAAAAACAAATATTGCCATGCATTAGAAAATTATGTGCCTCTTGCGTAGACTTCCCCAAGAGCTCTGTGCAAGCTGCTCCAAGCACACTAAACTCTAGGTTGTATAGCTAAACTCAATGAACCCCATAATTATGTGCTTGGTGCTCTCCAAGATCTCACACAAGTCCATTGATTGAATCCCTAAGAACCTCATGGCCTCCACTTTACACAAGTCCATTGATTGAATGCCTAAGAACCTCATAGCCTCCACTTTAAATAGGTGAGGTGTACAACCATTTTCCTCTCATTGGGATGTCTAACCATCATCTCCTAGGTAAAGTGGACCTATGGCCTATATGGTGTCTAACCATCATCTCGATGTTTTGATTATGACATTAATTTTTGAGATAAATGTTTTTTTCATTTTGCACCAAAAAAAATGATATATATATATATATATATATATATATATATATATATATATATATATATATATATATATATATATGTCAATTTTTATATCAATATCATATTAAAAATAGTTATGCATATTTGTAGTTTGTTACTAGGGAAACCAAGACCATAGTAAGTCGAAGAAGAGTCATAGTTTAAACTCCAAAAAAATCCTATAACCTTCATATATTGAACATATAACAATATATGTAGTACAAATGACATATTAGGAAATAACATAAAAACATGATAAAAGAGTAGTATCCATAAATTGAGCATACAACAAGATAGGGTACACGGTACGTTTAATATGGTAGGCCTGCATAGTTGGGTGACTTTGTCAACCCTTTTTGAGCTTGTTCCATTGGTAGGGATTCTTCTTCAATTAGGATTAGGTTGGAGGGAGTGCTCTATGATCCTAGGGTGCCTTTAGGAGCTGCTATATTATTGTTGCATTTCATATCCATTAAATCTAGCTTGTGGAAGAAGGCTTGTTGTTGGAGGCTTCTTTCCTCCACAACATGGGCAATGGAAAAAATTTAAGCCAATAGAGTTTTGTCAACTTAAAGATCTTTGTGTCTCTAGTTCTGGAAAATCTTGTATCAGGGATCCAACCCTTGAATTGTGCCTCAATTTTTTCTTTGGTTATCCTCTTCCTCTTTCGCTTAATTGGTTTTTCCAGTTGTGCCATCTTTTCCTTGACCTCAGGAGAGAATCCATAATGGAAGTCACTAACTACCTTCATGGCATCCTTTTCAACTTTGGTTATATACCGAGGTGGATTTTGGGTGAAAAGGGTTCTATTCTTAGGTTTAGACCTCCTATGAGACCCTCTTTTGCTAGATTTTGGGTTTGGTACAATGTTTAACCTTGCCATGATCACAAACCAACAAAGGATGGGGATTTTGGGTTGTGGGTGAAGCCGGTGGCAGAGATGAGAATTAGCGGGGGTGATAAGAGTAAGAGACAAAAATTAAATGCAATAGGGACAAGATGGGGAGGGGGGGGATTTGGAACTGAGCTAGTGGAATTGGGTTCCACAACAAAACCCACCAACAATTGGAGATAACCCAATTAAGCTTAGTAGAGTGCCCAATTTGCAAGATAAGAACCAAAGTAATGGAACTAGTAACAACTGAACCAAGAAACAAAGGAAATGAAATGAGATAACTAACCAAAAGAATTAGAGATGAGACATCGAAACAAAGTCTTAGTAGGCGGGGGGGGCAGGGAGGGGGCAGGGTCTTCTGCCATCGTTGAATGCCAAAGCTACACAAGTATCCATGAACTCTAAACATCCTCAAACCTTCAAGAATTGAAATAACTGGATAGTTATTAATTCCACTTTGACACATAACTCGAATCTTCAGGCATAAATGTCGCCATCCTACTCCTTCCCTTGCATTTGCATGATGTCCTATGCATCAATATGCAAGATAATGCCCAGTTAACATGTGTGGATGGTTATGACGCCAACATATAACACCTTATTTAAATGGATTTTTATTATAAATTTATTAAAAATTCAAAAATATAAGAAATAAAAATAAACATAAGATAAATACCAAATCTATACCAATACCAAATCTATAGAAAGAACTAAACTCTATAGGAGGATTTGGTCGTAATGCACACTAGTCTTACTATACAAAATTTGAAATAGATTTCAATTCATATGTGAGCAAGTCCTCCTTCACTTATATATATGATTGAAACCTAATAGAATCGATGTTAGAAAGAGAGAAGGTAGAAGGGTTTGGTATATAAAGATAGATAATGTAGATTGGTATATGACCCCCAAAGGTACAATTAAAAATGGAATAACTTCAACAACTTCTAGACTATTAGCTTGGTGCCCCCTACACCACGAGTAGATTTCCACCAAATTGACTAGATGTGTACCCCCTTGGAGTGTTTGGCCAACTAGGCCTACATCCCTCATGGCCTTACTCAGATCACTCAAAGTATGTTGGATTGTCTAGATTGACCCACAACCAACCTTGCCATTGAGAAGATTGACATGTTCAAGGGAGACATGAGACACAACATAATAGGACATCTAGACCTCCATAGGAAAACAAGAAATTCCCCACACTATCGGGTGTGATCTTGAAGGGGCCCAAGCCCTTGAATCCCCCTACTAAAGGGTGAGGCCCCATTGTATCTATTGATGTTGATACTCCAATCACGGGTTGGGCCAAGGCCCTATATGATTATGACCAACCCCCTCCAATGGTCGACACAATTGTTGATTAATATTTTACTTTTTGAACTTATGTCCTTGTTTATGCTTGTGATTTTGACTTCTCATGTTGTTTTGAACTAATCCAAATCCTTGTTATTTTTTGAGCTTATGTCCTTGTTGTTTATGCTTGTGATTTTGACTTCTCATGTTATTTTGTGCTAATCCAAATACATGTTATTTTTTAAGCATACTCATAATTTTTTGAGCTTATGTCCTTGTTGTTTATGCTTGTGATTTTGACTTCTCATGTTATTTTGTGCTAATCCAAATCCATGTTATTTTTTAAGCATACTCATAACTTTAAGTACATGGTGGCGTGTTTTGGATTTACCAACGTTGTTTTTTAAATTTTGCACTTATTGAAATTAAGTAAATAATTCAATTTTTTATTAAAATTTTTACATATTATCCATTAACAAATTTAAAGAAAGTTTAATTCCAAAAAAATTAAATTTATTTAATCTTGTGTGCAAGTTAGTTATTGCTTTTATGAATATTTGTTATGTATATTGCAATGATAATGTAGATGTCTCTAGGGGGCGCCTACCCTTTGAGCGTTATCACAACGGGTCTAAGTCTCGATGGGGTTTGATCCCTAGTGGACTGAGTGAAAATCATCGTCCCCCAACAATAGGTCCCAAGTCCTTGACTATATATATATATATATATATATATATATATATATATATATATATATATATATATATATATTACAA
>ML781007.1:473175-484958 GCA_009831015.1 Picea engelmannii | reverse complement strand
CTTCATTTTTTTCAAATATATAACCACACATGGATCATTGTCTCTTTTATGAATCCCTTCAACAATAACTCACCTACCTATCAATTAAAATCCACATTTTCCAATGGATTTGTCCTATGCATTTATTGATTTGACAATATTGTTACCGAAATCAAATATATTTCATGTGCAATCCTTCTCCTTGGCAGTAATCCATATAGAAAATAATTGTGCATTATGCCTTTGTATTCCTCTAATAACTTCTTCACATATGTAGGGATGTCCTCTTGACCTACAATCTCATCGTGCTACACTATTTTACTTGGAAAATATCATAACATTTTTTTTCTTCTTCGCAGTGCTCAATAATTTCTTTGTAAACCCTAACACCTCGTTAGGTTCCTCATTTGTCATAATCAACAACTAGAAGATCCTTCCATCCATGGTGATAGTGTAAGTTCTCTTCTTGTAATGCATTGCATATTTGTCATACTTCCATGATATTTCCAACAACAAATGGAAAGCATCCAAGAGAATAACATCACACAAAATATCATCTTTATATTATCTAATATTAAATGACACTTTAAAGGAATATGTCACCATTATCCCATATATGCGATTGAACCAAAATATCGTGTATGGTTGTGGATGCTTATATCATACTAAACCAAACTTCTTTGTCATCTCTACTAGGACCATATTATTTTCACTACCATAATCAATAATGACATTGCATGACTTACCTACTGACTTGCATTTCATCATGATCTTTGTCAACCAACTATCGTATTCCAACATTTGTTTCTACTTCTTTATCATGATGATTCTATTGAGTATCATCATGTTTTCTCCATGTTATGTTATTACTACTTCAACTATATATCAATCCTCTTTTTCATTTCCTTATGCCAATTGTGTTATCTTCTCACTTGCATAGGAATTCTCTCTGTGTGGAGACAAATGACTTGCATCCATCTTTTCCATGTCAATTATAGGAGTGAATTTATCAAAGCCTATTCTTCATCCTCTAAATCCACCATAGACTCTACCTTGGCCTTTATTTGTGTTACTTTTATTGTCTTTTCATAATTCTTAGTGTTTGCATGCATATTTCAACTTATTCATGGATTGCAACTTCTAGACTGTGATTACCTATTCCTCTACCAAAGTTTCTAATTCTATCATTTCACACCAACTTCTTCTCTACCTTTAACACCAACTAATTTTCCTACTTTACTAAACATATTTTATGCAAACTAGTTTTATCTTGAATCGAAAACTTTAAACCTTCACATACATCAAAATTCATTTATCCCTGACCCCCCTGTGTCCAACTCAAACATAAAAATTCATTTATCCCTGACCCCCTGTGTCCAACTCAAACATAAAATTTGTAAATTCTTTAATGCACACTTGTAAACTCTATTATTATCTAAAGTTTTGTAATTTTTTTAACATAATTTAAATTTAATGTACTAGCAAAATTTTCTTTAAAAGCTTCATTCCCATCTAGCTCCATTTTTATATCTTCTCCTTACCCATCTAAATGCATGCTCAATGCACAAAATCCCACTATATTGTAGTGTGGTCCTTCAACTTCTTACCAAAACACTTTATTCTTTTACAATATTCCATTTCCTTGAATTCTGAATACATTTCCATTTTTTATTTTATTCCAGTCAATTCATTCCTCTACTTTAAGACTTCCCTTGTAATAGGAATTCTCAATCTTTGTTTCCAATTTAGTCATTAATATCCTCACTAGATGCCCTACGACATATCCACCTTCAAATTCTTTCTTCTTCTAGTTTTGAGAAAATCATTTTAATTATTTAGATAATATTTAATTTTGTATTTACAATTGTAATTTTAATTTCATCTTACATGTAATAATTTTTATCTTAACTTTATGCCACTTTCTGGTTTCACTTAGCCATTAAATCCAACCTATCATTTCATCTTTACATGTAATAGTTTTTCTCCTTACTTTATGTCATTTTCTGGTTTCTCTTAGCCATCAAATCCAACTTATCGTATGTTTTGAAAAAAATTTAACCAATTACGAGATTCTTCTTCCTTCATAAATCTAGGAATTAACTCAAGTTTCAACTCTACAAAAAAATGTTTGGTGTGGTGAAGACTCTTACATATGCACACCAATTTCCATTTCCTTCAATCCATAGCCTTCGGCCTGTAAGTAGTGTTGGTTTCTTTTTCTTTTTCTTTTATTTGATAAGATTATTACACATAATTAATTTATTTTAGCAATTAACCATAGAAAAATAAATAATTATATGTTTTTATTTTTTTTGGAGCTTTATTAAATATTTGAATATCAAATAATGTGAATTATTTTTCTATGTAATTGTGAAATTTATATATGCACTAAATTTATACTTCTATTTTTTTTTAAGGAAAACCTTGCAGAAAACCCCCCAAATAGTTCCCCATAATCTATGGATGGTAAACATAATAAACCATTTGTCTTGATTATGAAGCCTAACTCTGAAGGGATCATGAGAGTTGAACCTATGACCTCCCCAACTTTGAGAAATGAATCTCATGTTTCTCTCATGACTACTTGAACTAAGCCTAAGGGATAAATGTGTGTGTGTGTGTGTATGTAAGAAAATGATGTACTTATCGATGCAACTTTGCAATTGAAGTTTTGATTTGTGTTGCTCATACCTTGTTTAATAAAACTTTCATTTGAATATTTGGTTGAACTCTTCTTAGTTTAATATAGAGAGGTCTTTATGTTGTAAACAACTGGAAATTATTTCTTAATTTAATATGGAATTTTCTCCCTTACTATCTTTTCCATTGGAAAAATACTTCCTACCATAATAAAGCATTACACATCAAAATGAAATGAGTTGAAGTAACCCTTTAAATTTATTTTACACTTCTCATTGTGACACTAATTATCAAAGGGATGCTTTGTGACTTAGCCTTGACTTATTGCTTCTTTGATAAGAAAGGTGGTTATTATAGGCATCAATGCTCAAAGTAGTCGAGAGCAAATTCTTTCTTGGAAGTACTCCACAATATCCCTTTCACATGCCTTACAAAAAATGCCCCTATATTTACCATTGGACAAATATTTCATGCCATAATAAAGCATTACCCATCAAAATGAAATTAGTTAAAGTAATCCTTTAAATTTATATTACACTTCTCATTGTGACACTAATTATCAAAGGGATGCTTTGCAACTTAGCCTTGAATTATTCCTTCTTTGGTAAGAAAGGAGTTTATTACAGGCATCAATGTTGAAAGTATTCAAGAACAAATTCTTTCTTGGAAGTACTCCACAATACCCATTTCACATGTCTTACAAAAAAATGCCCCTTATTAAGTTGGATATGCCTAAAATTTGTGCATCTTGGAATTGTTTCTATGACATAAACACCTCTCTATACAAAAAAATAATCCCACATTGGTTGAGAGATGTGGCCCACAACAACATATAAGCTCCAATATATGATAATATTTATTTCAATGGGGTCAACCATAAATGTGTGGTGCCTCATATTAACATAATGGTTGATTGGTTGCGGTGTGAATATGTTTGTTGCTAGACCTTCCTCCCTCCCTCCGTCCCTCCCTCCCCTCCCTCTATGCAAAATACCAAAAACAAATGTCCTCAATAGTACTCCATAGTACCCTTGTCACATGCCTTACAAAAAAGTGTCCCTTACTAAGTCAGATACACCTAAAATCTACACATCTTGGAATTGTTTCTATGACATAAATACCTCTCTATACAAAACAATAATCCCACATTGGTCAAGAGATGTGGCCCACAACAACATATAATCTCCAATAGACCATGATCCTTGTGCTAATGGGGTAAACAAAAGGGAGTGGTGACTCCTAACATAATGATTGATTGGTTGTGGTGTGAATATGCTTGTTGTTTGTCCTTTCCCCCTCCTTCTATGAAAGAATACCAAAAACAATTATCCTAATAAATGCTTCATAGTACCCCTTTCAAATCCCTCACTAACAATGCCCCTTAATAAGACAAATACACTTAAAATCTATGTCTCTTAGAATTATTTTTATGAGATTAATACTTCTCTTAACCTAAAATAAAAGGAATTTACACACTACTAAGAATAAGACTATTGCATTCTACTTTAAAAGGGTTATAGAGATTTGATAATTAACTAAATACCTTTGTATTCTATTTCGGTACATAGTAGATTACCTCAAACTTACTCCGAATAAATCTAACTGTATTTCTAAGGAGGATGGGATTCATATACCCTATCTTTTGATATCTTCAATGTTTTGAATTGTTTTCACGCCTTCCCTTTAGATATTTTGACTTGTCAAAATTTTTACTATATTTTGATTTGTGAAATTACTTAGACTTTACCCTATATTAGCTTCTAGGTAATACCTAGCTTCTAGTGAAAACCATGAACCAATACCAACATATTGGTGAGTTTCTATGAAGAACTTATTAGCTTCTAGTGAAGACCATCGACCAATATATTGGTGGGTTTATTTCAAGAACTTATTCTCTCTGGTTGGGACTCATTCAAGGAACCTAACCCCTATAATACCAAATGATTGGACCTTTTGCATTCCTAGGATCTTTAAACTCGCAACTTATGAGACTTGTTAACGCTTTGTAAATTCCCAGAGGTTGTTAGGGGCAGAAGAAATTTAACAGAGGTAACTTACCCAACCACTTTGAAACTGGGATCTAGCCCTACCAGTTTCAGAGAGGGATCTCTCTGTATGATTTAGATATGTTTGAGTTTTAGATATTAGGCTAGTTAAAATTATATGAGTGTGTTGTTTTGTTTTATAAAGATGGCTGAAAAATTGTTTTACACATCCATTGGGCTATGGGGTTTGTGTTAAGGATTGAGATCAGATACATATTTTATTAGGTTTCTTCACAGGGCAAGATAATGAAAATGTTGGATCCTTTATAATTAAAGTGATGGAAAGACAAAAGCAGGTGAGATAGTCAATCATAATAAAGAAGCATTTAAAAATTTCTTTATTACAATATCAGAAGAATAAAATTCAGATCTTTAAAAGCCAAAAACAAAGTATTCAAGATAAATTCTACACTTAAACTTCTTTTAAATGATCAGAGACAAAAAACAAAATGATAACGAAGTAAGATAAACATTCAACAAAGAAAAGTAAACATCACCAACATTAACATGCATGAATCTTGTGAATCGTCCTTTTTATTACTGGTAGACCTCTTCAAAAACATAACAGATACAGCTCGCTTGGGTGTAAAGATCAACCCTCAATACTTCGAAGTCTAAAGTATTTATAGAAAAAATTACAACTAATTCTGTCATTAATGATCAAGATATGGTGGAGAGAAAATCTAACTAACTAGATTACATATTGCAAAAAGTGGGAATGCTAAATGATCCTCTCGAATCTGTGGTGTTGATTCTGAGGAAAGGTGGTTGGTGATTCATCCTTGACTTGACTATGACTGTTCCACATGCTAACTCGGATGTACACATCATCTCTACTCGATCAAAGCATATAGGTCATGCCATATCTTTTGACTAGGGATGGTAACTTTGAGTAACCTTCGGTATACTTCATCCATCTCTGTGTACTTGGCAAAGGTGGGCTTGGTGATGAAGATGTACTTTATCTCGTGTTGGATGCTCAGGTCCAACTGCAGAGTCTCCAAGAATGATTTGCCAGTAATGATGCCATGTATCCCTGCGAACTTAGAACCATCTTTTGCCACTGCGATGATCTTTTGTTTGTAGTCTGAGAGAGTAATCAACTTGTCATTTATAACAAATAAGCCTAGAAGACCTTTCTTGTGCAGAGAGTCAACCTTGCTGAAAAACCTCTGCACTCCAATATCTATCATCTGGACTCTCTCCTCAAATTGCATCATCAATCCCCTCTTGGTCAAAACTTTCTTGACCTCAAGGATAGTTTATGTCCTATCCTTAATTTCCAAAGCCTCTAGCTCTTCTTTTGTCTTAGAATTCAAGAACCCGAGGATCTCATTTGCCTCTGTAGGCCTTTCTCCCAATTCTCCTTTTATTTTTTCAATGGCTTGTCTTCTTCTCTGCACCGGTTCATGCTGCACAAACATAATCTGTATAAGTGGCCAAATATCAGTCATAGATTTGCAGATGTCCATCCAAATATTTTCCTTGGCTTCTTACAGTGTCTTAGCCATGACTGTCTCCTTTTGCAGCTTCTGCGGTTCTTGTTTAAGCCTCTGAGACTTGTCCATTTCAGTGTTGTAGCTAGACTGAAAAGTGGATTTCAACTTCTGGAGGTTATCAATTTCTTCTTGTAGCCTTTTGATTTCCTTTCCTTGTAGAGTCATGTCTTCCATTGACTTTGTCAGTTTCTCAGAGGCATCTGTAGTTGTTTCTGAGGTTGTTGTTGGAATTACCACTGTGGTTGTTATTGTTGTTGTTGTATTGATCCCTATAGGAGGAACTACATCCAATGGGATGACAATCATCGACACACTCCACTCTTTTTCTTTGACTAGCTTCTCCAGCTCAGCCTCCATCTCCTTAATCTGTGCATTATGCTCCATGATTAATTTTAACATTTCCTCTTTGTGGCCTTTAGTCTTAGCCATCTCTTTCGTCTGTGGGTCTTCTGTAGCAGGGATTTTCAGTTGTTTCCTTAAGGATTCTATATCAACATTCTTCTTCTTGAGGATTTCTTCTCCTGCTTTGACATTGGATGGATCATATCCAATTTTCAACACCAGTTCTTCTAAGAACTTGATTTTATTGTCCTTAGCTAGGGAGGATATATTTTCCATCTTGAGTTGAGATTGGACATTGTTTAGAGAGACCTACAACATTGCAACAGTCGTGGAGGTATTGGCCATGGTAGAGAAAATCATTTCTCCAGTCTATCTGTGCATATCCATTTGATCAGTTGGATGCACCTCTTTGATATCAAACTCAAACATTGACATTTTATAATCATAAATTGATTTGGGTTGAGGCACCTATGCCTGCAAGAATTCCATGTGCATCCTCCCTTTCTCTATGTCATAGGTAGAGAGCAACCTATGATGTGTTGTAGATGTTTGTTCCCAGAATTGAACATAGGTACTGTTGGTCAACATCTCATTTCTCTTTTTGATCAATTTATACTTCTCAAAGATGTTGAGTCTTGCAGGTTCTTGTGAGGATTTGGTTGACAATGTGATGTTTGTTAGTTTCCTGGATGAAGAAGTGGACATCATTTGTTGGCTTCCTAAGAAAAGTGGTGAATGTTCTCCCTCCATTACTGTGGTGGACCGAGTTTCTTCTCCTCTAGACCTGTCAGGTATATGATTGGTCTTGGGTCTCTTCCTGTAAACTTGGAAGTCTTTTGCTGAGACTTATGTGACTGAGGGAGATACTTCTTTCCTGGGCCTCTTCTCTACTGGTACCTATGGAGTATTTGTTTGTGAAATGTTGGCATGAGAAGGATGCTTCTCAATATCTAGCAGGGTGTTTTCCTCCCATTCTGTCTGGTTCATGTATCTCTCAATCTTAGGTTTAGGCACATGAGCATAAGGGGAAATCATGTTCTTTAATTTGGTTTCTGCAATAAATCCACATGGATCATAGTGCCAAGGAAAACTAAGACTAAAATTTATTTCCTTTAACATCTTATTTTTCTCTTCCCCTGCAGCTCGGTTGTTGCAAATAAAAGATCCTATCTGTCCCTTGATCCTCAGTTGCTGCTTCTTTTTGAATGCCACAAAGTGAATATCGTCGGGATTTATCACCTGTCGAATATATTCCAGAGAGAATATCCTGACAGGTAAATACTTGGGCAGCTTGTAAGGGGCTAATTCATAGCCATAGACCCTGATCTCTATATGATCCTAGAACAAGTACCAGTCACCTGTTTTAGCAAGTTCTGATAAGTGTAGAATCCTTTGAATTTCTTCATTTATTATGGGTTTTGTTCATCCATTGAGCATGCTTACCGCTGGATGATAAAACAGGTCAATGAACTGCTTGAAGTTGAACTTAGATGAATTCTTTATAACTAATGATGTCCAGGATGTGACAGGTTGTGGGTTACCGTCTTTGTCTAGCTTCTGCAGGGAGAAAGAGAAATTCCCTGCTTGGAAAAAGATGAACATGTATGCCAATATCGAAGAATACCTAAACATACCCTCTATAGAAAACTTGAAGAGATGATCATAGATGTTGTCGGCCATAAACTGGTTGTATTTATAATGTGTAGTAGCCTTCTCTTAGATAGAAAATATGGATAGAAAACCCAGGATGGGTTCGTCTACCCAGTCGTCTAAATAGTATCCTAGTAGACAACACAGGGAAGAAATAATATGGTTACCTTTCACTGAGAAGATGGAGGAATGGTAGGGGGGATTCTTTTTGGGTAACTGGGCATTTTCAGGGAGGAAAAGATCAAAGATTTGAGCTCTCTGTGGGAAAGACAACTTCTGGTACATCTCAGTCAAAATTTTTATGGAAAGAGGGGAAAGGGAGTCGGCTCTGGGTATTTGCATTATTTGGTCTATCGTTTCTGGGGTAATGGTGAAAAGAGTTTCACCATATGACGAAACAATGGCTCTTTGTCTAGGGAGATAGTGTGCCTGGCATTTCAGAGTGAATTCGGGGAAATGGTATATCTGAGGGGAAAAGGTACAGTGGGAGATTGGACTCCCAGAGTCCAATCTCGTCACTCTGGTCTGGAAAGGTATCTCTGAGCTAGAAGTGCAATTCAAAGAAGTCGAATTTGCACTTCGGCTTTGCAATTAAGTAGTCTTTATCGGCCAAAGGTATCTGATCCAGGTCAATGGGAGGTGGGAGGAACAGATTCTCTTCGATCTCTAAAGATTTGGATTTGGGCGCCATTGATCCGACTAATACCTGCAAATCTGAAAGAAAATGATGTTAATTGTGTTTACCATGCGTTAATGGTGGTCGTTGACTGAAGAGAACAAAGAAAGGTGGCTTTGGATGCGTATGGATCATGAACAATGCAACAATGGTGAAAAAAAAGGATTAATTGGATGAACGAGTGTTCGTTAGGGAGCGGATGATGGGTCAAATGATTAACGGTCATGTCGACAACATTGATTGGCCAATCGTTCATATCGGAAGTGAGGTGGAGGGAATTGAATGGCCAATGGATAGATGGGGGTAACGTGGAGGGGAAAAAGTGGATAACAGGTGGATGGGATGTGATGGGCGACAAGTGAGTGGAGGGTGATGTGTCGACAAAGTAGTGGATCATGACGTATGGACGAGGGTAGTGGAGTATGACGTCGAAGTGCATAGGTGATATGGAAGGGCGGTTTGGTGGTTTGCTCGAAGGGGGGGGGGGGGGGGGGGTAGGCAGTAAGTGGTAATGAGCGAGGGGGGTTCGAGTTAACAAGAATGTGCCACGTTAGGAGGGGCCCGCTTGAGAAATACCACTTGCTCAGACCCCCCCACCCCACCGTTAAGGTAGAATGGTCGGGGGGGTCCGATATCTTCTACCATTCGTAGATCTAGGTGCGTGCTGATGGACCGTTGAGATTGACGTGCACTTTAGCACAAAGCGCCAAACATGATAAAACACCACAAAACTTAGGATAGAGTCTTTTTATGGGTTTTTTGTTGCTCCCCTTCCTTCATTCTGTCACCAAGAGGTCAAAATACAACATTTTTAACTCAAATCAAAGAATTTAACCAACTTTACATCCATTTTATTGAAATGAAAGCATACTAACCTATATCCTACTCTAATCACCTAGCAAAATTAACCCATATTAGACTATTGGGCTAAAGAATTACTCTAACCTAGGACATTTTACCAAGTTTAAACTGTTTGATCAAATTTATTCACTAACCTATCTATCTTGGCTAAGATTAGACTGTTTAGCCAATTTCATTCACTAACCTATCTGCATAAATTCAAAATACTTAACCATGGTTAGACAATATGAATCAAGCCATTCTTATTGCACGGGGTTTTATCATTTTTCTTTTCACACCCTCTTTTATTCTTTTTTCTATTTTTATTTTTTTTCCTTTTCCTTTTTATTTTATTTCTTTTTTTTTCTTTTTTTCTTTTTCTTTATTTTCTTTCTTTCTTTTTCTTTTTCTTTTTCTTTTATTTTGTAAATCATTTACAAATGAAATATTATTTTCAACAAAAATATAATTAGAGGGAAAAATTCTAGTCACCAGTTGATACTATGAAACATAGGGTTATAACATGACTAATACTATTTCTTTATTTTTTGGTTTAAAAAATTTCATAAGGTCTTATATAATTGGGTTTCTTTATGTATGGTATTTATTTAATCTATAAAACTAGAACCAAAAGAGTTCATGAAGAATAGATAATGCACAAAATGTATTAATGAGATTTTTACTTTTCACTTAAAAAAACGTGTATACAAAGTACTAAAAACTTTATAAATCATTCAAAGTTACCGTTTATACAAAGGTCCCGACAATGTAGCCATTTTGTTGGCTCTTATAGAAACCCAGGGTTCATAAAGGTTTTTCAACAAAGGTTTGGTGTCGTTTAATTATTTTCACATTGTCAACCTTTCAAAAGAAGAAGGTCTATTTAGGGGCATATCTAATAAATTCCTTTAATGATTATGTAGAGGGGAATAAAGGAAGTATATGTTTCATGATCTAATTCTTTAACCTATAAAGAATCATGTAAAGTGCAAAAGCTTGTTCAATTAAACATAAGAAAATCATTCATGGATAGAAAATACAAAAATAATAGAAATGTAAGTATAACCTCCTTATAAAGGATTAGTTTTCTTTATTATTTTCAATGTTTTGACTAATTGTAGATGGTGATATAAATGGTAATAAATAATTAGAAAATATAGAAAGCTAGTGTAACCAAGTCATTTTTCCATTTTTTTAACACTTTTTATATACAAATGTTTAGAGAATGGATTTTGGGTGAGACCTTTTTTTTATGTTTAGGGATAGAAAAGTTTGGCTGACCTTGATTTGCATCTTTGAGCCAACAAAGTGTTTTATGGTTAAAACAATATCATACTAAGTGTTGTGTCTTAGTAGAAGCTAATGAAGATATAAGTATAAGATTGGTTTGACATTTAGATCGATCAAGTGATGGAGTGTAAATTAATTCAATGAGGAATTGTTGTATGGGGAAGTATATGAAATCTTCAGGATCAAATATTGGATAAGTTTATATGAATGGATACACAGACTTGATGAAGCTCCTTGGTAGTTATGGAGAGAATGAAATATTGTTCATTAGGATATTCCAACTCTCATAGATTTGAAACATTGTTTGGTTAGTCAAGATATATTTTTTTTGGCTTAAGAGCAATGTGGAAGGATAAATTATCATGTTTCTAGTGGAGTTTTACCAATCATGTGTTGATGGGTGGACTTATATGGTACTAGAAGGGATATAAGACTTGAAGGGGGTGCTACCATTCCCCCCTTTAAACTTGACTTGGGGTAAACACTTCCCCTGCCAATATCTATAAATATGGCATGCCCCCCTTAATATTGTCACCTAGGTCTACTTCTAGACCTTACACTAGTGAACTAACAAACCCAAGGTATATACGCCTAAACAAGGTCTTATAGTTGTATGCCCATTTACATGTGATTAATTGTAATCCTTTTGTTTTCAAAGAATTCTTTCTTGAAAACTTCATCATATATCATGCACTCAAAATATCCATGCATGCATTACTCCAAGGTCTTTTCACCATGATGTAATACTTTTGCATGAGTGAAAGAACTATGATACATCAAGATAGGTTCCTCGGCCCTTAATGTGATGAAATTTTCACACAT
>ML781007.1:451404-462105 GCA_009831015.1 Picea engelmannii | reverse complement strand
ATCAGTTTATCTAAAGAGGGCTTCAGGTAATCTAGGTCGATCCGTACACAGGTGTTGTCTGATGCGCTACCACTCGAAGGGGTACCAACAGGGGTTACAAGGGTGGCCAACAAATGTGCACTTAAGTACCACTTGTATTTCCTATGTGTATGAATCCCTCAACCGCGATTTTATGCACATAATGATAGATCTTTGTGGCTTAAAGACGTCGGAATACGTCTCTACCCTGAAAAAAATTTAACCCACACTTTCTGCCGAGGAAAGTGCTCTAATACCACTTGTAATATACTAGATATAAAATGTATGCAAAACATAAATAAAATACTAGCAATGGCAGAATAACAGCAATATGACCAGAACATTCACCACAATAACACTGAAATGATATAAGAATAACAATAGAAATAACACTTTGAATCTAAAAGCAATGTTCATAGGCCTCTTCGAGGGGGCAACCTCCAGTTGAGCATAGCTCTATTACAATAATATCCAAGCTAGGGTTTTCATACCCTCAACTCCTATTTATACTAAAAAGAAGCATCTAGAGGAAGATCCTTCTAGAAGCGGAAGCTTCTATTAGGTCTTCTTACATCTGCCTTATTCTATTTTATTGAAAGGCCTTATTAATATTGACCTTTATTACATCTGAATATATTGTTCTACCTATGTGCGGGTTAGGACCCTAACAAATGTGTGATGGACTAAGGTTACATTTCAACCTAACTTTAATGGAAAAATGGATGGGAGCATTAACATGGAGGAACAACTAGAAAAGGTGCTAATGGATGTGCTCTAATTGTTTGGGGAATATAATATTATAGTAGTGGACATGGTACATCCAGAAGGTAGCAGAGACAACTCAGTTCAAACACCACCCATTGCGCTTCTCGATATTGATCGAGTAACCCTAGAAAATTTTATTATTTGTAATTTGAGTTCATTATAGTCAAGAAGTAGAAATATGTTCAGTAGGAAATAATGGAACATAGCCCAAAATTAGTGGGATTTTTCACATTGGAAGTGTTCTAATAAGTAGTACTAATTTATATGGAAGTGGAAATAAGAACCTATTTAATCAGTGGAACCCCGAGTATTTGTATTTATACACACACTAGTAAATAGTATGGATGGAGTACAAGGTAGCTCTATGTTGATTCTAAATGAAAATTTAAGGAATGATGAAGGAGATGTAGAACAACACTATTTTTTGTGTGAAGTGATAGGCAGGTGAAGGGAGCTACTCCAATGGCCAACATGGTAGAATTAAAGTCCACTCTAAGTGGAAGGGATTTGAAATGGTATATTAAGTGTGTGCATAGTATGCCACATATTTTGGTAACACTGGATGATGTAAAATAGAACTTCATTATTGAATTATAGAAACCCAAGATAAATCAACAAAGTATTACAAAATTAGAAGATATCAAATATATTGTGGGTGAATATGCTTAGCAATATAATTCATAATTTTTGGATATGATGATTTGTCAAATATCTTAGATCCATGATGCACAACATAACGAATCACTCATCAGGCGAATTTTCCCCTTGACCAAGATCTTGTTGATGCAACAAATTTTATCTACATGGAGGGATGCCTTAGAATAGGGAATGGTGATAGAGTCTATTCCTAGATACTCTAGTCATATTCATATTGTTGCATATATATTAATGCTTGAATTAGATAAGTTCCAAAACCAACTAGATACCCTAATTAACCAAATACAAGAATTAACCAAGGTCAAGATAGGTAGGGAGTAGGTTTGGTGCAAAAGGTCGTCATGTTAATGTGTGTTTGTTGTTGAGAGGAGGGGTTGAGCATAATCCCTCATTGAGGAATTTCCCTAATATTCCTTTGAGAAATAATCATGAGACATGTAGATCATATGTCCACCATCTACAATGGTGTCCTTTCCTCCATAACCATTCCTCTACTCCATGACTATTTCTTGTGATTTTTTCATATCCAACACACATATTACTAATAATTGTAGTGCCTTGTAGGCCTTATCTAAGTGGTTTGAGAGGAACTCATTTTGTGTGGACGAGAGCACTTGTAGCCACAATGAACAAGGAAGATATAGAGGTAAAAGGGATAGAGGAATAATGAGCCCTATATGATGTTATACTTTTAATGTGGTGGGGCATATTTCAAGGGATTGTTACCACCCTACAAGACCAAGATGTGTACCTTGCTAAGATTTTGCACATATTCCAAGAGACTTCATTGAACTAATTGAGAAATGGGAGGCTTGAGCAAGATAAATAACTTCTAGCTTGATCAACTCCAAAGCTATGTTGATTGGAGAAACTTCAAGACCATAAATAAATGTGGTAACTCAAGGATGGGCTCTTACAAGTGAGGATGCAAGGTCTAATGTGCCTTATCTTGTAAGAAAAGTAGCACATATTGATCCTAGATTTGATGTAATCTATATAAATGGTTTTACTAAGAATCCTTGGAACTTATGTGTGACGCAACCTCTATTACTTAAAAAGGTTCCATTGTTTGAACCCAAATTCCTATCCCAAAGACTAGAATGGAAGAGAGAATTTGTGAACCTAAAATTGTTTCCAATTGTTAGACAGTTGGTTTGGACAGCTGGATGTCATTGATGTCAACCCTTGGAAAGTGATATTAGAGATTGAAGTCAACCCTTAGAGATTTATTTCAACCCTTAGAGAGGTCCATATATGTTGGACATTTGATTGACATTTATATGATTGAGATTGATGGTGAGTTAGTTGGGTACATTTGATGTAGTCTACATGTAGCCCCGGAGGTGTGGTTAAGTGACCCGACGTTGATTAAGTAATAATTACATGAAGGAAAATGTAATTGCAAGTAATACTATCATATATGGATAGTACTCATCATGCCATTTCCAACGGTAGGTGGTATGCCACGTGGTTCCTCCCGGTTGAGGAGATATGCCCTCATGAAGTTGGAAGCCCTGAAGAATGGTTAAGAAGCCCCTAAGAAGTTACAACTCATTAATTGAAGGGTAAATTTGTTGCAAACAAGAAGTTGCAAGTTGGCCTCATTGAAATAAATATTAAGGATGTTGTTGGTAAAGTTGGCCCCAGTGAAATAATTATTAAAAATTATATTGAATTTTATTTGGGTCAAGTCGGCCCTAAAAAGAGGGTGCCAAATCTTGTATAAATAAAGCACCTAGGAGTTCATTTGTAAAATAAAATCAAGTGATTCTTATCTTAGGTAACCAGATATATCTAAGCCTTTTTTTAGAGGGAAGATGAAGTAAAGAATGTCGAAATTGCAAGGGAGGATGAAGTCTTGTGAGGATGTGTTATAAGGTATGTTATTTACAGGTAATCTTACCATTTTATCTATAACATTATTTATAGAATGATTCAGATAGTGTAACCTGGAGATATTGAGACAAAATATCAAGGTACATGTGGTAGAAATTTCAGCATCTGAGTCATTGTATTTTGGGAGATACACTCTGTGGAAGATAGGGTTTTTGGCTTGTCCTAGAACTAGTCTCAAACAAGTGTTTTGGGTAAAAAGGTCATAACTTCTTCATAGAAGATCCAAATTAAGTGAGACAAACTTCATTGGATACATTATAGTCTGTAGTATGTTTTGTGATATTTTCAGATCCATATGTTAAATATTCCTCGCGTTGAATGCTCTACAAATTCGCTCTCTAGAATAATCTAGAATTCAACAAGATATGCCATTTTTTCTATAACTCCTTTTATGGGTGGTTCAAAGTAGTGAAACCTGGAGTAATTGTAGAGAATATATTGAAGAATAACGTGTACAATTTCCAGACCTTTATTCATTATAGATACAAATTTATTCTTGTTGAAAGTTAGGGTTTGTGACTAATCCAAAAACTAGTCTCGTGAGACTAAAGTAAAGTTTGATGAAGATGTTATTCTCTTGTTGTTGAAGTTGAGGGAGGTCTAAAAGTATGCGATCACATACACCAGATCTATTATAGAGTTACATGCATGTTTTAAGGGTTACATGTTGATTATGTTATGGTGTATGGCATGATTGAGACATATAATGAGTGATATGGTATATGGTTGAGGCACATGGTTTGAGGTACATGATTGGATGCATGTATTGTTGATGTTGGTATAATACTTGTTGAGGCATAGATTTGGTCTTGGTTTGGCACATTATTGAGGTGCATGCTGGAAAACTGATGTTGGCATAGTGCTTGGGGCACATCTTGGCAATATTGGCATATTGGTGGAGGTTTTGTGCATGGTTGGCACATGGTATGGTACAGGTGTTGATGGTTTATGTACATGGTTGATGTGAATGGTTGACACATGGTATGGTATAAGTGTTGATGATGCAAGTTTGGTGCATGGTTGATGCACTTGTTATGGTACATGGATGATGGTACAGGTTGTGGCACAGGTTGATGCATTGTTGATGCATGATACAGGTTGGTACTTGATGGTATGTTGGTGATATTGGTACATGTGTGGTAGAGGCATGTGTTGGTGATGATGGACATCTATTTGATAGGTGTCCTTGGTATATTATCCATGTGAGAGGATCTGGTTGATTATCGGTGACAATGACAGGATGGACATGTTGATTAGTGAGAAGTTGGATATAGTGACAAGTTACATGTTGATGTGATAGTGGCAGTGACAGTGGAAGAGACAGTGGCAATGATTGTGGTAGTGAAAATTGTTCTACACTTATATTTCAAGGTGGCAAGATGAGGCAAGGAAAGGGGGTTGTAGCCTCTTTCTGGTTGGAGTTATAGAATCAGGGAGTTGGAGCTTCCTTCAGGTTGGAGCTAGAGAATCAGGGAGTTGGAGCTTCCTTCAAGTTGGAGCCTAAGAACTAGGTGGTTGTAGCCACCTTCTGATTGGATTCAGAGAACCCAAGGGGTTGTAGCCTCCTTCTTGTTGGAGCCAGAGAATTCAAGGAGTTGTAGCTTCCTTCAGGTTGGAGCTTGAGAATAGGGGGTTGTAGCCTCCTTCTAGTTGCAGCTGGAGGATTTGGAAGTTGGTTATTCTTATGAATGAATTCTTGATATATATAAGAAATTATTCTGTGGTTTTCTCCCATTTGGGTTTCCACATAAATAATGGTGTACTGCATTCTTGATGCGATGTGATGTTGCTTATGATTACATGTTTATGATATATATATTGAATACAATCATAGATGATACATTGATGATAAACTGTTGAACATTGTTGATAAAGTGAAATAATACATATTGTGGTTAAAAGTGGTATAAAGTGCTCATATTGATTCACCCACCCCCCCCCCTCTCAGTATTCCAATAATCGGTATTAGAGTAGGTTATTTCAGGAAATAGTTTAACCATTGGAAGGTAGATCATGGAGAGAAACAATATGTATAAGAATGAAATACCACACTTTGATGGACCGAACTATGCATTTTGGAGAAGAAGGATGAAAACATATTTACAAGCACAAGGATTTGATGTTTTCCAATCAATGGTAGACAGATACAAAGAGTCTGCCAATCCTACAATAGATAACGATGGAAAGAAACTCAGTCAAAACAATTCGAGGGACAAAAATGCTATCCTAAATGGTCTAGTTGATTATGTATATGTCAAAGTTATGCATTGTGATTCTACAAAAAAAATATGGGACAAACTTCAGAATGTTTATGAAGGGGATGCCAAAATCAAGGCAGCCAATCTTCAAACTTACAAAGGTCAATTTGAACAACTGAAGATGAAGGAATACGAAATTATTACAAATTACTTTTTACGATTTGATGAAACAATGAATACAATTAAAGGATTGGGAGAAGAAGTTGATGAATGTATAATTGTTTAAAAAGTACTAAGATCTCTTCCAATGATATTTGATCCTAATATTTCATCACTAGAAGAAAGAGAAGATCTGAGTACGATAAGAATGGATGAGCTACATGGAATATTTACAACTTATGAAATGAGAACAATACAAGAAAATCCATCCACAGAAGAAGCAACTTTTAAAACATCCAGAAGGACAAAGAAGAAGAAAAAATCTAAGTCAAATCCAAATTGCAACTGTGGTGATGATTCGTATGAGGATGAAGAAATGGCCAACTTCGTAAGGAAGTTGAAGAAAGGACTGACAAGTACAAGGGTATGCTTCCCTTAAAATGTTTTAATTGTGGTAAAATTGATCATTTTGCAAATAAGTGTTCTTATGATAAGAAGTTAGATCATGATGAAGAAGAAGATCCCAAGAAAGAAAAGAAATATCAAAAGAGAAATAGGAAAGATAAAAGGAAAGTCTTCAAGAAAAATATTTACTCAAGAGAAGACATTTCTTGATCTGATGACGATGATAAAAGTGACAATGAATCAAAGAGAGTACTCTTTATGGCTACGGAAAATAAGAAAAAGAACTAAGAAGGTGAAGTGGATCTCGAGGAAGAATTAATCAACGCTTTAACTAAAATGAAGAAATGAAGGAAGAAAAAAAATCATTCAAAGAAGAAAACATCCATTTGAAAATCCAAATTGAAGAAGGAAATAGAAAAGAAGAAGTAATGCAGATTCAGATGATAAAGAAAGAAAAAGAGTGTGAGAATATTGAAAAGGAAATTGTGACATTAAGAGTTGATGCCAATAAGTTCAACAAGAACTTGAAAATTTCTCTCGAGTGTTAGAAAACATTCTCAACAGTAAAAAGCCATACAATGGAAAATCTAGAATAGGATACAAGAATGTTCATTTTGAGGAAGGTTCAATATCCATGACAAAATAAAGAGAACAAAGGAGTTATGCAGAAGTTCTCAAAGGAAGGAATCATGGTCAACAAGAATCAGAAATGAATAAATACATAAGACCTTCTACATTCATGAAGCAGAGAAGCTTCAATCATTGTGAAATGAAAAACCAAAGAGAAGATTTTGATCAGCCAAGACAATATTTCAGAAGGACTACACCACAAAGAAGATCATACACTCCCAGGTATGTAAATTTATTTTATGGTCATTGTTTTAACTGTAATAAATTTGAACATAAAGTTGTAGATTGTAGCACTTATGAAAGAAACGATTAGGCAAGAAATGTTTATGTCTCTCCACATAATATTGAGTGTTACAAATGTCACAACTATGGACACATTGCTCGTGATTGTAGAAGCATTATGGATACTTTTGTCAAAGAAAATATTGATATCAGACATAAGAAAGTATGGAAAAAAAAACAAGAACAGGTGAATAAAGACCAAATCCCATGGATCGCAGGATTTGCAGTAGTACAAGAAAGAAAATAAGAACATGTGAATAAAGAAAAGGCACAAGAGATTGTACTTTTAAGGATTGTAGTACGAGATAAATCCATAATTAGTAAGGAAGAATTCAGAGTTCATAAATATGATGAGTCTACAGACGAAGAAGAATAATACTCTATATCAGAGCGGGTATTTTTTTATCCATCTGGCTTGGAGACTCCCAGTAAATATGTATGTTAAACAGGGGGAGTCAATGCAGTAGCTACTACAGATCAGAGATCTATCCTTCGAGTAGGTTGAAGTATTTGCAGAGATAGAGTCAAAGCAGTCAGATAGAAGAAGTACAAAGTAATAGATTCAATGGTTGAGAAGTTGTGTTCCCACACAAGTATCATTTGGCAGACATAAGTTTATGATTATATTGCATGTATGTATTCATGAAGGGATATCTTCACTATAGGTTGTTCCATACAAGAAGAGTTTGATGAGAATATAAATCAGAGTAGTGGACACATTTGATATGTGATGATCAGTTGCACCCATATAGTACAATGACAAATGGTTCAACATTGTGGACAGTTGAGTAGCAGGGCTATGGACAATTTTGTGACATATGGACAAAGATGGATTTGTGATATGCTAAGTAGGTACAAGAAACACGGGTCAAATGCATAGAAGCATATTTACAATTGGAATAAGTGGAATCAATTGGAATCAGTTGGTCATAGAAAGGAAAGCAATGTAGGGCACAATAGAGCAGGGAAAGAGAAACTGTTAGTAGAATTTATATCATCAAAAGGATATTATTGAACAATATGGTCAAGTGAACATAACAAGTAAATGAAGAAATCAAATTTTGAATACTTTTTAGATATGTCAGTGAAATTCAAGAGGAAGCACCAATGGACAATAAAAAACACTAGAAGAGAGGAAAGGAAACATATAGATGTATCCCTACATCGATCTACACAAAATCGTGCAGAGAATTCAAGTCATAAGAGACAGAGATTCGGAAAGGAAGATTAGTAGCATAAAAACATGGATACATACCCACAGGGGGGGGTATTCTTTTGACCATGATTGGTTAGAGTAGGTATAGTATCATGAGGACACATATCAACAAGGGGAGTTAACCTTTGGTAAAAAACAAAGAGAAATAATAGAGTCATGAAGACAAAGGGAGCATCCCCAAAAGGAGATACCCTTTTCCATTGATGTCAAAGGGGGATAGATAGAAACATTGATTAGGAATGATGATCACAGGGGGATAATGAGCATGAGTATTTCCATGTCTAAGTGTTTCCATCAATGTTGGTGTTGCCATCAATGCCCAAGGGGGATATTTTTGGGCAGTTGGTTTGGATAGTGGGTTGTCATTGATGTCAACCATTTGGAGAGTGATATTAGAGATTGATGTCAACCTTTAGATATTGATGTCAACCCTTGTAGAGGTCGAGAGATATTGTACAATTGATTGACATTTGTATGATCGAGATTGATGGTGAGTTAGTTGGGTACATTTGAAGCAGTCTGCATGTATCCCTAAAGGTGTGGTTATGGGACCTGAAGTTGATTAAGGAATAACGACATGAAGGATAGTGTAGTTGTAGGTAATACTATCATAGATGTATATTCCTCTTCATTTTGTTTCCTGCGGTAGGTGTTACACCACGTGGTTCCTCACGGTTGAAGAGATATGCCATCATGAAGTTGGAAGCCCTAAAGAATGGTTAAGAAGCCCCTAAGAAGTTACAAGTAATTATTTAAAGGGTAAATTTGTTTCAAAAAAGAAGTTACAAGTTGGTCTCATTGCAATAAATATTTAGTATATTTTTGGTAAAGTCGACCCCAATGAAATAATCATTAAAAATTAAATTGAATTTTATTTGGGTCAAGTCCGGCCTAAAAAGAGGGTGCCAAATCTAGTATAAATAAGGCACCTAGGAGTTCATTTGTAACATCAAGTCAAGTGATTCTTATATGAGGTAACCAAATATATCTGAGGCATTTTTCAGAGGGAATATGAAGTAAATAAGGTCGAAATTGCAAGGGAGGATGAAGTCTTGTGAGGATGTGTTCTAAGGTATGTTATTTAGAGGTCATCTTACCATTTTATCTTAAATTTATTTATAGAATGATTCAGATAGTGAAACCTAGAGGATATTTAGACGACATATCTAGGTACCTATGATAGAATTTTTAGCTTCTAGGTTGTTGTATTTTTGGATATACACTCTAGATAGGTGTTACACATCAAATTTTTACACCTAGGTACCTCTCCCTAAGTATCGCAAGTGTCGTTAAAATGTCATATGCACCTTGTTAAGTGTTGCATACACCTCGACACCATGAAATAACATATGTCATAATCCCTAGTCAATGTGGAGGAGAAATATATTATATGAAGGTCAAAATACTATGTGCACATGAATTATTATTAATATTCATGAAAAGGAAATTAATTTAGTGTGAGAATCCACCTCACATTTGGTTTCCTATTTTTTAGGGGAGGTTGAGGATCTCATGGATGGTTGAAATGTTTTCTCCTTAAAATACTTGAGAGATATTTCCTCCCTAAAATCMTTAAGAGATATTTTCTCCCTAAATATCTTGGAGATCCCACTTTAGTGGATCTGATGAGTAATCCTCTCCATGGTGGTTAAGCTTCCAAATCCTATATAATGAGGGATTTCCATGGAGAAGAGGGAGGAATGAAAGAGATTTGAAGTATCAAACTTATGATCTTGAGAGAAATATTTTGTTTATGATCTTGGGAGCATTGTGCAAGGGCTGGATGAGGAGAGATTGGAGGACTGCTACAACATCATCCATGGTTGTAAGTAATCTTCTTGAGTTCTCATATTAGTATATGCTTGGCCTATTTCCTTCTAGTTTATGTACATTTACATATGATTTTATACTATAGATGAATTTTTTTAATCTAGTATGCTAGAGTAGGAGTTTCCTTGTGTCTCTTCGTTGTATGTGGTTTACAGGTATCAAGTTGTGCGAACGAGTTCGAAGATCAAGCTCAAATTGGAGCATCGAGGACAAACACCAGAATAAGGTGCATCACAATTATTCCTTCTCTTTCTCTTTCTGAATAGTTAAGAAAATCTCAAAGGAATGTTAGTGTCCAATGTTAGGATCTTTCTGTCTTGGTAATAGGGATCTAGGATCCAAGAGGATATTCACTATCCACAGGGGAATTTTCCTACAACATAAATTGGTGAATCCGCTGGGGATAGACATTGATTTTTCTTTCCTTGAATCGTCTCTACATTTTTCCCACATTTTAGATCATTTTTCTTGTTTTTTATTGATCTATTTCCTTTCTCCCCTCTTCATTGACAATTTCACAAAATTCTGGCAATTCTGGGTGTTTTTTTTCTAAGTTTTAAGCCTCTGTTTTGAGTTTCTGGGAAGGGTAGCGCTCCTCTGGAGTGTATATCAGAGAGTTGATCTACCATAACCCCCCCCCCCCCC
>ML781007.1:390968-416978 GCA_009831015.1 Picea engelmannii | reverse complement strand
TATATTGCTGATATATGTTGCTGATATGTGCTCACATATAACTGGTTATAAATGACAACAATGGGTAATGAATAAATGTTGAATGCTAATTGATGAGTTTTTGTGCAAGAGGGCAGTTTTGGGAAAAAGAGCCCCACACTCATCCACCCCCCCTCTAAGTGTGGTAGGTGTGTCCAACACGAAGAAGACACCCGTTGAGCACACGACCCAAAAATTTACACCTGCAACTTGTCTTCAACAACCAAGATGCACAAGCATGTGGTAATGATATATAATGTTAGCATATAAATTATCATAATACATTAACATACATAACAAATATGTCCATGGAAAGAAATTTAAATATTTGCAAGATATCAATTGGACGAGAAAAGAGTATTTCTATTAATGTAATCAACAAAAGTACGTATTTGAAAAAAATTTGTAACGACACATATCGGAACTGATAAACTAATTCCCTCCCGCTAAGCCTCCACCACGTCAATCCTCTGCAAAGGCAAGCTCACAAGTAGGAGTCAATGAATTTCTCCTCACAAGGTAGGAAGAGCTTGGGAGCTAAACAGAAGAAGTTCAAACTTTCAAGGACAAAGGGATGCAGACTCAATATGAAGTGAAATTTCTCTAGAGTATCTTTGCTCTCAATGTTGAATTGTCAATTCTCCAAGGCTCGAATATGGCTCAATTTATAGCCTACAAATGGAATTGAAGGGTCAAGTTAGAGTGTTTCCAGTATATGGAAGGTCAAGGATCATCGATCATGTGACATGGCATGGAAACCCAACATATTTTTTAATTTTTGAGCACCAAACCTGATGTACGTGGGTTGTAGTGGAGAAACTTGTGTATACATGAGTTGTCTAACTGGTAGTTCACGTATGTGTACAAAAATATGTATTCTTAGCTATGGAGTGGGAAAAAAGGAGAATTTAAGTCTGCATAGGGAAATGAAAGGCCATCCAAGCAAGATGCATGGAGTGAGGAAACATTTTCTATAATAGATGCCCCCTATTGTGTGAGGTCAGAGGAGTATCTATGATGGCCGAAATATATTATAATTCCCAGAAGTGGAGTAATGAAGACTCAGCTACACTTTGTACACTCCATGAGAATATTACAATCCATAATGACTTTGTACACATGGATTCCAATCTGAATTACATTGTAGATCCATGTGGATATATATCAAATAGTTGTTCATGTCCATTAATAGGCAATATAAAGTGACCATATTCCATAGAATTTCATAGTCACAAACAAGACATAATGGAGTCTAGTCTCAAAATCAACTGAAGATATTTGTATACAATGGAGTACAATTTGATCTTTCGTGATCACTAAAGTCATATTAGTACTAGTCCAATGAAAGGAAATAATAGATATGGGGTGTTGCTACTGTGAACTGGAGGTCTTCTACACTATCTGATGAAGGTGCAAGTCTACATCATGTGAATAGAGAAGTTGAAGTCGAACACAATGAGAATTCACTTTATTACCGGTCATTAAGGTATATCGTTAACAAACACGAGACAACCCACGGATAATGAAAGGAGAGAATTAAGGAATCTCTCATCATCCAGCATGAGGTACAAAGCAATAGCTTGATGATTGGGAGGAGATCAAATGAATAGGATGTTCATGAACCAACGACCATGTGCATCTCTCACATGCATCATATGAAAGTAGTGCACAAAAGAGACCCTCTGAATAACAACCAATAAGGAAAATTGCCGACAAAGGAAAGGAAACCACCAATAGGGATAATGGAATCCAAGACATTGCAAGAATCCCGATGTGGTAATAGATTTCTTACTTTTGAACACAATGGAAACCCCCCAGTTAGTGACCAATGAGGAGATGTCATCTGTTAGGTTCAAGGTTACCTACCAATGATGAAAGTAGGCCTAGGGTGAAAGGTAAGACAACAACTTCATGTGATTCTGAGATACACTAAGGGTATGGACGACATGAAAATTCAAGAGTTCTGAGGGATGGTCGACACATGCTTTAAAATTCCTTTGAACAAGAGCATGAGACATATGGATAAATCAAGAAACATAGGCTCAATACTGATCATTGAAAAAATCTTGTGAAGCAAGAGGCATCAACAAAATCTCCATAGAGATTGGAAGCATAACCAATTGGAGGGGTAACGAGCTCAACTTCCTAAGGTCATGTTAAACTCAAACCTTGGATGAAAATGGACTTAAGAGTTTGTGCTATGTTCAAAGGTGACACGACTGCTGCCGATAGGAGATAATATAATGATATACAGATAAAGGGTTTCAAGCTGCAAAGGATATATGGAAGGCATTGCTTGGCTAGTGATGTGAATTATTGAAGCAAGAGGCTTATAACGAGAAAGTGAGGGGAGACAATAGGATAAATAACGCAAGTAGGATAATGGAATGCAATTACAACTGAACTCAAAAATTTTCTTTTTCGTAGATTTAGTCCCCCAGGCCCGAAAAAGTATAAAATAATACCCAAGAGAACTCTTCTAGTCAATGGAGACTAGAGTATTCCTTTTTTTTGTAAATAGTCTACTTGGTCTAGAAAAGGGTTAAACTTATACCAAATAGACATCCTTTAAAAACCATTTAACGAGTGTGAAAGATACAAGTTCACTCGACAATATTTTTCATTTTTTCGGGAGTCGGAAAAGAGCTTAACCAAGACTCGGGGGGAGTCCCATAGGTAATTTTCAGAATTCTCGTGAGTAATAAAATGGGGTTCAAATGCAAAGTCATATTGAGACTACAAGGAACTCCCAATCCTATGGAATAACATCTGCATGGGCACCAAATGACAAAAAAGGTTCTAACTAGGGTACCCATGTTTGGTAAGTCTCTACCACTTAATAACAAAAATTCTAGTAGCAGTGAGAAGGTTTTGTGTCTCTAATAAATGGGTTTGTACGTAGGGTGTATGAATCACGGTCATAGGATGATGCAGGAATGCAAAGCGAGGTGAAAAACTATCCTATATGTCGGTGAAAGAATATACCTTCCGGAGGAACAAACAAGCGATATGACGATGGAAATCCGTTAAAACCCCTAGACAAAACCACTTAAAACCAAGTCTTTCACTGTTCTATTAGTATGTAAGGCCAAAAATAGAAAAGATAGGGTAAAATTATACAAAGTGGGTAAAATTTTTCTTTTAATAGTAAAAAATAAGAAATGTTACCATACCATTTGAGTTTTTCACCCACATAGTGCTTTTGAGGCCACTTTACCCACGATATTTCCGTGGTGGTTGTGGGAGCTACGACCAATGGAATCAAAAACCGTCTGGACCAATTGAGTGCCCATCCCATTTTATTCCATTTCAATGGTTTACATTTTATATTTAGTCATCATTTTTGGAGTATTGTACGCGGGTGACAATTCATTGGGTCACCTACACAACCTCATGTACATGGGAAAAGTGAAGCTTGCCCACGTATACAAATCTCTATATGTGACTTTCATAAGGTTAGCCCACGTACAAGTCCACAAACAAGTTTTTAAAGAGGATTAACTCAAAAATTGGTCTTTCCTTTGCATGATGGTGATTGAATGGAGGGAAAGGGAGCATGAGGAGGTGGACGCAGTAGTAGAAAGAGACACAAGGGACCAACAAGCTTTGAAATGATGTGGGATCTATAAATTTTGGTCCATCAAAGGAATGAGGGCTCAATCAAGGTTACTCTAGTTACTAATAAACTATTGGGATATGGAGACAAAGGACTTCAATCTCGATGGGAAACCATTGAGGATTGAAGTGGATGACATATACTTTATCACAAGATTGTCTCACCAGGGAAAGATGGAGAATCTCAAGGTTCGAGGGGTTGGAGGTGGAATGACTATGGAGGATTACATCACCACCCACTATGTTGTAGACATAGATAAAGTAGGGAGCCAACTCCCTATCAGGGTGATCAAGAACCCAAGTCTAAATATCATCATGTTTGTACTCACACGAATATCGGGGTTGGCCTAGTTGCACCAGGTATCGAGGTGACTCATGTTCTATGTGGTGGAGTGTTTGAGACCCAATGTTTATTACTAGTGTACCTCACTATTGGCCAACATGAAGATCCAGTTGATGGATTGCAAATGAGGAATTTCTAATTTGCATCCATTCTATGTAGTTTTTTCTTTGAGAGGGTTCCAAGTTTGACCCCTAGAGTAGATATTACTCCACATGGACCGCACAATCCAACCATGTGATGGTGGACCGATGTGATGAGGTGGATAGGAGGTGGTAGGGTGCCAACCCCCTACAATGATGAGTTCTTTCACTAGTGGCATCGACAAGTCATAGCCATTGATCATTATACCTATGGAGGGATCGACTACCAAGGGGACCCTAACATGCCATTTCCACCAGGATCTACCTTTGGAGAGATCGATAAGAAATGGTTTGTATATATTTCATTTTTTTGTGTTTTTAAATTTTGATAAAGGCAAAATAAAAATGCAAATATTTTTGCATGGTGTCAAGTATTAATCAGTTGCTTTCTTGTGTAGACATAAGTCCTCGACGACCAGAGGGATTCCCACGACATCGGAGAAGGGGCCAAGGAGATGAGCTAGTAGGCAGGGATGGAGAGCGAGTGCTACAGAATGTGCAGGGAAGCCGGTCTCGTTTGATGCACATGATTCCTATGGTTCAAGTGGAGGATTTGTTAGAGGCGATGCAGAGGTAGGTGGTGGGCGTACCTCGTGCGTGGGTGAGACTCTTCTGACATCTTGAAAATTCCGTAGTGTGCTATCATGATACACATCTGACACCATAGGCATAAAATTTCCATGGTTATGCGATGTATTGTCCATATATGTATTTTGAGGGCGTGAGCCCCATTTTGTACTATGACACCATATTTTTTGGACTTTAAAGGATGAAATATATTAAAAAAAAAAATCGGCCTTCATATTTACTTATATATGTTACAATGTATGAATGTGTTTTATCTACTTAGTTATGTGACAAATTCCAATCTAAAATGTAATTAGCATATGGATCGGATACTTGAATAGAACTTCTAGGGATGTGACTATAAGTAAGAAAATCAAAGTATTGTTCCAAAAGTTGTACCCATAGGAATCATCGAAGTAGAGTAGGATCTCTCACATAGTAACTGCCATTCAATTGACATACAACTAACTAGGAATCCAGGCGAACTTCTAAAGATTAAACACCATGTGAAATGGCGTCGCATAATAGCTCCATGACGATGCTATACTCAACCACATTATTCATTGATGGCTCTAGACGAACAACACATGAAGACACTAGTTGTCCCTTGGGTGAGTAAATAACCCAAGTGGTGGAAGCCATGTTCCGCGTATGATGACTGGAACCATCCGCAAATCCTAAGTAAACCGAAGATTCTGTTGACATCTGCCAACCAAGGGAAAACTCAATAAGCAAACTGATGACGCAAAGAAAAATATAAAGAAGTATATACATTAAGATACACTAATATACAAATATCACGCCTGAGTTTGAGGGCTCAAGCATAATATCTTTTAAGGTAGATCCCATTTCTAGGCTCAATCCAGCATATTCCCTTCATAATATTCTAATTTGTAGGCTCCTTTCTCTAGAAAATGTCACATGATATAAGGACCGTGCCACATGGGGTTGAACTTACTTGCTCCCAATAGTTTTTTGGCTTGGTCATAAAGGAGAACCAAGTCACCCTTAGCGTACTACCGAGGACAGAAAGAGTTATCGTGTTGGACCTTAACACATTTTTTATTTGCTTCAATATCCATAGAGGCGTCTCGACGCTACCCATTGAGGTGCTCTAGGTGCACAAGGCGTTATTCGAGATCGAATGTGTCAGGTAGGAGATTAATTTCCAATTTAACAGAAAGGATTTCACATTCAATAGGAAGAATCGACTCCAAGCCATGTACTAACTAAAATGGTGAGAAACCGGTGGAAGTATTTATTGTGGTTTGGTATGACCAAAGTGTAGGGTAAAACATCACATGCCAGTTAGATTTACTCTGGCTGACAATTTTTTGCAAAATGGTCTTGAAAGATTTATTCACCATCTCTACTTGTCCATTTTCATGGGGATAATAAGGGGAAGAATGATCATGTGTAAACCCCAGTTTCAATGCTAACTCTTTCATCATTTCATTATGAAAGTGACTTTCATGATCAGTGACAATCTCTTTTGGGATTCCACTGGGCTATAATATGATTGAATGCAAAGAATGTTGCAGTCTTACCATCGGATTTAATGGTAGGCATGGCCTCTGCCCATTTTGTAAAATAATCCACGACCATGATAATATGTTGGTGCCCCCCAGCCTAGTCTGGGTTGTATTCCATAAAATCTACCCCCCACTTAGTGAACGTATCGACGATGATGACTGGGTAAAGAAGGGTTGGGTGCGAGTGCATTTTTCAAGGAACACCTGGAAAGGGTGACACTTATTGACCGCTTCAATGTAATCTTTAAAAATTGACGACAAAAAATAATCGTCTCACAATATATTTTGGGTTGTCACAAGCCCGAATAAATGACCACCAAATGCCCCACTATGATATTCATTAAAAACAACATTTGTTTCCTCGAGATTCAAACAATGACGCAAGACATTATCCACCCCTCGACGATACAAATTGTCGTCGATAATAAGGTAGTTCTTAGCCTGATGAAGTATACTTTGCCGATCATCTCTCAACAGATGCTAGGGGAGCTTCAAGGTTTGATGATAGATTAAAATGTCTCTATAACAGGGTTCTGAAGATGAGATAAGGAAAATATGTTCATCCATGAATGAATCGTCATGAAATATATCCTCGTCCAGTCTAGGGAAGTCTGACATTAGCTTGGAAAAAATTAGTGACTTCTTATATTTCACAGAAGTGAAATTGAGATCAAACTCTTGCAAAATAACAATCCACTTATTATATTTCCCCCCTGTGATACACCTGTTAAGAACATATTGAAATGGATTAATATCCAGAACCACGGTAGTTTTTTAGAGTAATATATAATGTCGTAATATTTGAATCACATGTACAATGGCCAAGGCCAACTTCTCTACATGAGAGTATTTAAGTTCAAGACCAACCATATTTTGACTAAGGTAGTAGAAAACATGTTCATGGAGCTCATCGTCTTCGTTAACCAGTACCATACCAACCGTCCCTTCAGACGCGCCAAAGTAAAGAAAAAAGTATCTACTGTAGTCTGGGGGTTTCAACAGAGGCGTCGATACCAAGACTTTCTTAAGAGCATCAAAGGATTCCTAGGCTCACTCATCCCATATAAACAGAGTGTCCTTATTCAAAAGATGCATGAAAACTTTAGTTATATTGACATAGTTCACTATGAAGTGATGTAGGAAGTTATCCTTCCCCTATAAACCCTAAAGTTGTCTAATGTTGTGTGGGCGAGGAAACCAAAGTATTTCCTCAACTTTCATAGGATCCACAATGATCCCATGCTCAGATAATATGAATCGTAAAAGACAACCAGGCCTAACGCAAAAGATGCACTTGTGAGGGTTCAACCGAATGCGATAATAACAACATCTCTCAAATACTAGTCGAAGGTGAGTAGAGTAATGATATACCCTCTTGCGAGAGTGAGCAACGAGATCATCTAGATAAGCTTCGATGATATGTTTAATATCGTGAAACACAAATATCATGACACACTGGAAGGTCACTCCAGCGTTTTTAAGACTGAAAGGAATTTTCTGGTATGCAAATGTACCCTAGGGACAAATAAACGTTGTACTAGAGACTTGATTATGTTTGCACTCATGAAAACATTGAGGGAAATGTGATACGGTGCATAAATATATGTTGGGGCATATATGAAAATGATTTACTGATTTAGATACATATATTTCAGTTAACATGACGACTAACATGATTTGGAATGTGATAATGCATGTTGGTGTAGGAAATAATTGGAGTTGTTGGGAAATGACAACTGTCAATGGTAGATAACCTCTAGTAAAGGATAAATGCAAGAAGGTTGTTGTTGAAATATTTTTGAAGGGGCTTTGGGAGCCCAATGGAGCACTATTGATGAGGTAAAAAACAGAAAAGGGGTGTTGGTAGCCAGAACATGTATAAAAAAATGTTCATGCCTGAGTGGCATAAAGTATGGAGGGATTGGGTAAGGATCCCCTCTCAAGTGTTTTATTATCTTACTGATATGAAAATAATTTTCAGTGGCTATTTTATGCCATTGCTACCCAAGTAGGGTAATATTCAAGGAAGGGATATCTAGTAGTCAAGGATTATTGAAATCCTTGCAATAAAATTCATGAACAAAGTGTCACAAATATATTGACCAATCGGGAATGGTTGGGAAAAAAAGTTCTCATAGGCATCACATTGAATTGAATGCATTGAGAAAATGCATGCTTGCAAAAGAGGGAAAACAATACACTTCCCATTAAGGAAGAAGGACCTTCCATTACTCTACATGAGTATTGGCACCACTCACTACCAGTAAGGAGAAAAGTGTTTAGATGAAACCATATGAAACTTAGGTTTCATATTATAATATGTTAAACTGAGGACATGATCAGTTTGTAGTAGGAAGCACAATCTTGCTATAATAATGAACGAGAATGTATAAGCCATATGGTGAATAGGTTGGTTGAGCTCCAACACACCATGGTAAAGTGCTTGTCATAAAGTGTGGAAAACCTGAAATCGATGCAAGTGTGCATTGGGTAGGAATGTGGCCATGAACATTGGCACATTGATTAAATTCATTTAATATTTGAATTGCATTTGGAAAAATTTTGTACATTGAAATGTTTCATTCGTAAAGAATGATATTTCCTTTTATGTTGTATCATTGAATAGGTGAAAATGATTTAACTTTTAGTATGCACAGTTTGGAAGATATAATGTGCATGATAACTAACAACTTGTTTGGCTATGTGAAGATGGAGTTGTAGGAAGAAGGGTCTTGGATATGGCAGCATAAGTAAAGCCCATAAGAAAGACCAACGCTCGCTGAGCCAAACTATTATGAGAAGAAATATCTCATACTTGTGAATGTGGTTCCTGTGTGGAATAGATCTGAAAATAAAAATGTGGAATTTAGAAATATGTGGGTGACAGATTTGAAAGAAATTATAAATTGGAATTGATGATAACATCTCATGGTTACTATATGTATGTGACACAGGTGAGATGAAAGATCTGTCTGGGAGGGACAGGTGATGGATATCAAGTTGGAAAAGCATACAGAAAGGTTATTGTTGTGACATGAGAACCCTATGATAAGACATGATATCCATAGAAAGTGTTGTGTTGTGGTAACATAGGTTGGAGGGACACCTCGGCAGAGCAAGTCAGAGGGACGCCTCAACTGTAAGACTCAGTAAATCCTAGGAAACTCTTGTTTTGTGAGAAAGCCTTGGAAAGGCAAGATGGATCACCTAAGGGACTATATAATAGAGACGGGGATTCTTGAGCCTGGGCCTGGAGGGTAAGTGGCCGCAAGGAAGAGGAGACTTCAATAATCCTTGTAAACTATTGTTTGGGATCATGCACACAATGGGCATGTCAAGGAAAAAATGGGCCAAGTTAGTACGACAGCCAACTGGATGTGGATCCATAAAATTGCACAGATAAGTATTGTGATAATATGGATATTCATCTTGAGTTTTAAACAACAATAAAATGTTTTTGCATGAAATTGTGATTAATATGCTTGTTGTTTGAAATCATTGTATGCATGTGACAAAGGCCAAGATTCTGGAAAAGGCCAAACCAAGAAAGAGGAAAAACATTGTTGAAGCAACTGAAAGAAGAAGACATGATTGGTGTTGAGGGGATACAAAGAACACCAGTGATGGTGTTCCTTTAAGGGGGAAGGGATTGTAATACCCATGTTTCCCCCAGCTTGTAAATGTAACTATATTTTTCTAAAAGGGTAGTGTAAATATTTATTCTACTAATGTAAATAGGAAAGTGTTGCATAAATATTGAAGTGGTTACCAAGGTAGATCATGATGCATGAGAGGAAATCAATGAGAAAACTTTCCATTGCCAATTTAATAATCAAGAAAAATCCAGATTGCCCATTTTTCTAGAATTTTGGTTCATGGAGGGAGTAGGTAGATGAACTATCATCTTCCCACATTTATGAAAAGGAATGGATGTTGTACCAAAACTACCTAGTCTGAGAAGCATGGGCAGAAAAGTACCCATCTATGGGATTCTGGATTGACCCATGAATTGGGGGATTTTACCCATGAAAATCTTATTGAAGAAGCCAAGAGACAAGGAAAAATGAAGACCAAAGAAGAGGGAGACATTTATTTGAGTTTGGGAGCCATTTTTTGAGTAGAGAGGATGTAGAGCAATGATTTTGATGACCATTTTCTGAGGAAGGAGAGCATGTGTAGCTCTCTGGTTCTGAAGAGAACTGAAAAAATGAATTTGGTTTCTGGGTACAGGAATTGTTGGGCAGTGTTTCCAATCCAAGATGATAAACGGGTTTGCAGAGAAGATAAGTGACTGAGGAAGCACTCATTGCAGATCCCCTTTCCTGGTGGAGAGAAAATCGATTAGCCAAGTTCTTGTGGAAAGAGGAGAGTGATTCTTCGTCCCTGGTTGTTGTTGAACAGAAGGAAGAGTCTTTCTCTCAGAGAATCATGATCGAGCTAGGGGGTGGCCAATGGTAAATCTGTCCAGGAGTTGATGTGTCGACGGTCGGGAGGAAAAGGGCACCCCTTTCAGCAGTTGCATCACCATCTAGATTCTAGATAAGTATATTTTTTTTAAATCTCTATAGTGTCTAGATCGGAAAAAATTATATACTATGTTTTAGAATTGTGTAAGTTCAATTTATGACAAAAGTAACTTGATAAATTTAAGTAAAATAAAGAGAATGTCTTAGTTGAAGCTCATTTGATTTAATTTCGTATCCATTAACTATCTATGTATTAAAATAAGATTTATGGGAGTGGATGTTGTGGTTAACTGTGTTGTACAGTTTAATGTATGCTTGGGAAATTATGACTGAGCAATTAAAATCTCTATAAAACATCTGAAAGAAGAGAGAGTGATTTTTCTGCATAATAGTATTATTTTTTAGTATGTCCTCAAATCCTATGATAGAAAGATTAGAGGATATCATATCTGTGTCGACTTTAGGAAATAATCCCAAATATGGGAAAACATTCAAAGTCCTTATAAATAATTATTGAGGAAAAATATTAACACCAACATGAAATTTACCTAAATAAATTAAATTACAAAAGTTCTAAAAATTCTATTTGGGGCATAAATAAACATTTATGTTTAATTTGTGTTAAATCTCCTAAATTTGGGAAGAATCCCCTTAAATTTTGGTGGGCAGTAAACCCTGGTAGAAATACTGAAATTTATTGTGGAGGTAAATCTTTGTCTTATGACCAATTTCCTTAAATTTAATAAGAGTAGTAGAGCACAGTAATAAGGAAACAAAATTTACTCATTTACCCGCAAGAAGGGAAAGATTGACATTATATTTTTTAATTTCCAGAATGGAGAAATTTCCTTAGAAAATAAATTTTATTAAATCACTTTACAAAGACTGGAAAACTATATTTTTCTTTCTCTTATTTTTCTGTAAGAGAAAATATTTTCCTTTAAATTCTCTAGGTAACATAACCGTGCATGGATATAGAAATATGTGTATATATATGTCTATATACATAATTTTATTATTATTATTATTACTTTATTCTGAAAATGGAGGCTAAAGTTCATGGAGCATTAAAGGCCTGAGACCAAGAGAATATAATTTATTATTATTATTAATGCCAAAACACACTAGGGAATAACCCGTGACCAAACGCTTTAAACATCTCATGGTCTTCGGAACTTCAGGAGTTCGGAGCTACGGGTCTCCAAGATGTTTGGGTGATGGATCTCACGAGTTATAATCGTCGGAGATCTGAATCTCTACCTTTCCCTATACAAACATTTCAAAAGCAATAAATATAATCAATTATATGATATTATAGTTAATTGTGATTAAATTAACCTAATTGAATATAAAAACCCTTTATTTGCAATTTATTATATTATAATTCAAAATTACTCATTGTATTTGTATTACGTTGTAATACAAGTGGGTCCCCTCCGGGACTCCGGGTTCTTTAAACAATGAAGAATTGTTGGGAAGGGTCGAAGGTGAGGACCCATACATCTTTCCTTCCTTTCCAATATTAAATTATTTATTGGATAATTTAAAAACCTGGGTGTAAATTTCAAGGGATATAATATAATATATTATATTATATTAAGGTTTATTGAAATGGTTACACGTGAATAAAGCCAACTCCTTTTAAATATGAAATAATGTGGAAAGGTGTATAAGTGGGGCCACTTCGAGGCTTCAGTACTCCGAGGCTCCGGAATATTTGAGTATAAAGAAGGTGTTGGAGAACCGAAGGAGATTGACCCGGAGATTTCTCTCTCTCTCTCTCTCTCTCTCTCTCTCTCTCTCTCTCTCTCATTTCAAATATTAAATATAATATTAGGGGACTTTATGAACCTGGGCACATTTTCCAAAGAAATTAATATAATATATATTAAATGGGTTTATTGTGATATTGGTACATGATAAAGTACCAATCATATTTCCCTTTTTAATTTATTATTCAATGTGCAATAATGTGTGAGTGTGGACCCTTCGGGAGTTTGAGACTCCGGAGCTCCGGGATTCCGGGACTTCGGTATTTTGGGGTAATAGAATTAACAAGCACAGCAAAGTTGAAGGCCCGAACCTACCCCCCATACTTCAATGGTTGCATAAATTTTATAATAAATGTTAAACGTAATTTATTATATTGCATGGTAATATAAATTTTCTTATATTTGCATAAAGGCACAATATGAGGTGGGACCCTCTCTGTAACTCCGGCATTCGATAGATTTGGGTCCATAAAATCTTGATGAGGAATATTCGTCGAAGCCCAAAGCCTTAGGTATTAATGGGTATTGACAATCCTAAGTGCTCTTTCAATATAATTAATCATATTATAATATAATTAAATCGAATTATATTATAATATAATTAATAAAAGGACAATTTGTAATAATAAATATCAAGTTGAATATAGTTAATCATTTTCCCGGTAAATAAATAAATATGCATATATTTAAATATGTTAAATTACACGAAAACTTGGCATGGAGTTACGTGCCAAGGAAGATTGAATTATATACTTTAATTAAGGTTAATCAACTTAAGTATATTATGGAGAAATTAACCTCATTAGGTTATAATATAATTACTCATAATTAGCAAATGAGTAATTAATTGAATTAGTGCTAAAATTATTCTAAGGGAGAGAAAGAGAGAGAAAAACCTCAGTAATTACTTGGCCATGAGTATTAGGCTAAGTGAAAAATTTATATCCCATCCCTTAAAAAGGTACTTAAGGGTCAGGTGTGTGACATCCCCCGCCAGGGGGGGCTACAAAAATTTTTGCCACCCCCCTCTGGACCGCCCTGGTGATAGTTGTGGGGGGGAAATCCCCCACACACACCCTCGTTAGGGAATGCGGTCCAAGCACAACTAAAACAAACCTCTAAATTAGGAAGATAATCAGGCTTCACAACCAACAATGTCCCACTTGGAGACTGGTCACAACAACTTCACTATTGTTGTACCAGTTGGACTATAATCCACCTTAGACCTAGAAAATTTCTCATATTCACCTTCATGCTTGAATACCAACTGAAACTGAGTAGGAACTCAATTTCTCCCTGGTTACTCCTTTTGTTAACATGTCTGCAGGATTCTGGCTAGTATGTATCTTTTCCAACTTACCATCTTCCAAGATGGATCGTATGAAATGGTACATGAGTTGTATATGCTTAGTCTTCGAATGGAAGGTTGATTTCTTTGCAAAATGAATGACACTCTCATTGTCATAGTACAATATGTTATTCTCCTACTTCTTTCCCAATTGCTCCATAAACATTTGTAATCAAATCATCTCTTTACTCACCTTTGTAGTAGCAACATACTCTACGTCTGTTGTTGAAAGTGCAACAACCTTTTTTCGATTTTGAAATCCAACTTATTGTTGTTCCACCTACAGTAAAAACATACCATGTGGTGCTCCTACTTCTATATTTATCACCTTCCATATATGAGTCAATATATCCCTGTAGAACAGTGTATGAACCTCCAAAACATAATGCATGAGTAGCAGTACCTCTCAAATACCTAAGAATCTACTTTACTGCCTCTCAATGCTCTTTACCTGGATTGTTCATATACCTGCTCACAACTCCCACTGCATGTGCAATATCTGGTCTTGTGCAAAACATCACATACATCAAGCTGTCAATTGTTGATGAATAAAGCACCATGGACATGTATTATATCTCCCCTTGTTTCTTGGGACACATTTCCTTAGTTAATTTCAAATGGTTGGATAAAGGTGTACTAACTGGTTTTTCATTCTTCATTCTAAACCTCTCCAACACCTTCTTTATGTACTCACCCTAAGACAAGGTCAATTTGTGATTTTTCGTGTCTCTTATTATTCTCATACCAAGGATTTTCTTTGCAGCACCCAAATACTTCATCGCAAATGAATTAGCTAATTTCTTCTTGAGCACATTTATATTCTGCATATTAGACCATGCGACAAGCATGTCATCTACATACAATAGCAAAATAATATAGCTTCCATTTTCCATCATTTTAAAATAAACATAATGATCAGAATGACATCTACTATAACCTTGTTTTGTCATAAACCTATCAAACTTCAAATACCACCGCCTTGGAGATTTATTTAGGCCATACAATCTCTTCTTCAACCTGCATACCAAATTCTCCTTCCCTTTGACCTCATACCCCTGTAGTTGTTGCATATAAAACTCTTCCTCCAAATCTCCATGGAGAAAATTTGTTTTTACATCTAACTGTTCAAGATGCAAATCTTTTACTGCCACAAGAATTAAAATAGTCCTAATTGAAGTCATCTTAACAACGGAAGAAAATATTTCATCAAAATTTATACCTTTCTTTTGTGCAAACCCCTTTACAACAAGTCTAGCATTGTACCTTTTTTTTTTCTCCATCTTCTTCCTTCAAATTGTAAACCCATTTATTATGCAATGCTCTTTTTCCTGCAGGAAACTAAACCATGTCTCAAGTATGTTTATTTACCAAGGAATCCATTTCCTCTTTTATGCATTTCTCCCACTTCTTTTTAGTTTCTACCTGCATTGCCTCTTCATAACTTTTTGGTTCACCAAAATCAATCAACAATAAATAATACAATGAAGGAGAGTATCATTCAGGGGGTCTACTTAATCTGATAGATATTCTAACAACACTTGCAGGATTTTGAGCTACATGTTGCTCATGTTGTTGTACATTTTGATTTTATGGTACCTTTGGAATTTCTTTTTCAATGATCTCATCAAGCATTGTGTATTCTGGTCTTTTTTTTCCTGTTTCTTTCCCTGCAATTGATCTTTGTACATGACCTTCTCATTGAATATGATATCTCTACTCCTAATGATTTTGTGATTTTAATAATACCATAAGCGATAACCAAAATCATTAACATTGTCTCCAATAAAGGTACACTTCTTGGATTTTTCCTCAAGCTTTGTTCTATTTTCTTTATCAATATGGACAATTGTTTCACAACCAAAAGTCTTCAAAAAAGAATAGTTTACCTTTTTACCTATCCATTCCTCCTATGAAATTCCACCATCCAAAAAGCTTGAATTTCCTCTGTTTATTAAGTAAACAACAGTTTCTACAGCATCTGACTAGAACTCTAAGGGAAACCCAGCATGCAATCGCACACTCCTTACACACTCCATGATGGTCATGTTCATCCTTTCTGACACACCATTTTCTTGTGGTTTTCCTGGAACTGTCTTCTCTCTACGAATCCCATGGTATGAACAATAATTATCAACCACCTTGCTACAGTATTCACCTCCATTGTCTAATCTGAGACACTTCAACCTTTTTCTCGTCTCATTCTCAATCAAAGCTTTCCATTTCTTAAAAGTATCAAAAACATCATATTTTTGTCGAATACAATAAACCCGAGTTTTTTCTAGCTGCATCATCAATAAAAGTAGCATAATAATGAGAGCCACCAAGAGATGATACATGAGTTGGTCCCCATACATATGTATGCACAAGCTCTAACCTTTCACTCTTCTTTTCTTTTTCGACTCTGATAAATCTAACTCTCTTATGTTTTCCATAAACACAATGCTCACAGAAACCCAAATCAATTTGTTTAAGATATGACAACAAATTTCTTTTGTGAAGTATCTACATCCCCTTCTCACTTATGTGTCCAAGCCTATGATGCCAGAGTGTTGTATCCACTCCTGTAGAAGCTAAAGAGATAGAAGAGTCAGTGTTATCCGTACATAAATACAATGTACCTTCTCCTTTTGTTATCACTAGTGATCCTCTGGTGACCTTCCAGACCTTATCTGTAAATATAGATATACAACCTTCACTTGCCAATTTCCCTATTGAAATTAGATTTTTCCTTAGATATGGTACATGTATTACCTCTTTAAATAACCATTTATTTCCATTCTTTTTCTTTATTTGTACCTTACCCATTCCAACAATTTTACATGGTGCATCATCACCCAAATGAACCTGTCCAAAATTAACTTGAACATAATCTAGAATATGTTTCCTATAGGGTGTGGCATGAAATGAAGCCCTTGAATCTACTACCCAAGGCTCAGAAATATTATCTACGGAAAGAATCAAAGCATCTTGTAACACATCACATGTTACATTTGCTTCTTCGTTTTTCTCTTGTTGTCCATCTCTTTGTTTCTTTGGAGCTCTGTAGTATTCCTTCAGATGTCCTTTCTTCCCACAATTCCAACACTCTATCTTTCCCAGCATGTATTTGGATTTGCCCTTCCTAGAATTCCCACGGTTCCCTGAGCCCTTTCCTCTATCCTTTTGTCTTCCCCTGTTCTCCACAGTCAACACATTACCTGATGTCTCACCTATGCTTTTTCGTTGCATTTCCTCGCTAAGGATAACACCAACAACATCATCAAATTTTAGAGTGTTTGAACTGGAGACAGAGTTACTTACAACCATGACCAAGCCATTCTGGATTTCTAGCAATGAGAAAAATATTAGAAGAGCCTTGACCTCATCATCAAAGTCCACTTTTACAGAACTTAGTTGATTAGTAACCGTATTAAATCATTTAAATGATTTGCAATAGACCCACCATCTGACATCTTCATATTAAATAATCTTTTCATTAGAAATACATTATTGGACGCCGAGGGTTTTTCATAGAGTTTAGTCAATGCATCCATCAGCTCATTTATTGTCTTTTCTTTTGAAATATTGAAAGCCATCGATGCTACAAGGCTCAGTTGTATCGTTCCTAGTGCCTTTTTGTCAAGAACCTCCCATTCTTCGTCCTTCCTAGCCATCGGATTATTTTCTATTCCACCCAATGGTAGGAATAGATCCTTCTGATATAAATAATCTACCATCTGCATCTTCCATAACTGGTAGTTTTGGACATTAAATTTCTTGACCCTAAACTTTCCATCTTCCGCCATTTCTCCCACTCGAACCAGGAACCCTCTTTTCCTGCGAGTTACCTTTCGCTCTGATACCAATTGTTAGAAAAACGGTATCATGGATTAATAAAATAAAACAAATGCGGAAATAAAACATAGAAGATACACAATGCAATAGAGACACAAATATACGTGGTTCACCTAGTGTGGGCTACGTCCACCGGATTAATTGAGAGGTCCTTCCTTTTTATTATCTAGCAAAATGAAGGGATACAACCTACAGCACACTCATTGTAACTTCCTCTTATTTCTCTCACAGTATCCTCTCTCAGAATACAATATTCACACACATACACAACCCTAATACAATTCCCTCATAAAAGAGGGTTGCCTTCCAGGGCCAAAAAACCTAAAATAACTTCTACCATCAGATCTACGAACTTATAATGAACAATCCAAATTGATGACGAAATTACAATATTTTACAATTTTACAAGGAAATTTTCCTCAATATTTTGCTTCGGGGGCGCTGCCCCAAATCCCCCGTCAAGGGGGAGGGGGGGGTGCTACAAAAATTGTCATTGCCCCCCTTGGACCCCCCCTAGCAACAGTTGTGGGGGGGGGATCCCCCCCCCCCCCCCAAAGTTAGGCAATGGGGTCCAATCATTGTTGAAACAAACCTATCAACCAACAATACGTGTGTTTCTTAAGAAAGCAGGACATCCAATGGCATATCACTTGGAGATGTTGTCCTAGGATAAGATCAACTACAACACTTACAACAAGGAACTCAATGCACTAGTCAAAGAACCCAAGAAATGGTAGCACTATATCTTTAAGAAGGAAACTATGTTAGACATAAATCCTCAACCCTTTCACTTTTTGAATTCCCAATCTAAATTTTAGGAGAAACGACATTTAAAATGGGATTCCTACATTCAACAATTTCATTTAGTCATTGAATATAAAATGGGTAGATAAAATAAAGTGGGTGATCTCCTAAATAGACCCCATTTCCAATGCCCTTTCTTCTTAATCTAAGATGTTTAGTCTATAAAGACTAGAAACACAACATGCTACATACCCTTAGTTTGGTCCAATCATGGATTCCATATAGCAACTCATTACATCCAACCATACTCCCTTCCTTGACTAGATGGTTTTCTTCACAAGCTTAATCAAATTTGAGTTCTAGTCAAATTCACCCGCCGTATTCATCTAGTGGAAGCTCTCTCATTGTCCCACAGAGGAAGTTTTGGTGTGTGAAAAACTTTGTTAAACCTACAGAGGTACTTCTTTTGACATTCCATGCATAAACGAGTGGAAGAATACATCTATATATATTCCCATTGCAACCAAATAAAACATGTTAAAATTCATCTATAAGAGAGAGATAACGAGAAACATACACACAAATAGATCAAGATCAAATCTATGGTAGAAACCCAAACCCAAGAAACCACTTTAAGGAGATATCCCATTATTCTCTTCATGGCCAATCCTAACACCAATGGCTAGTTCGTGACTTCTTACAATGAAGTACATGAGACTTCAAATATGATTCAAAGAGAGAATACCATGGGCATTGTTAAGCCATAGTTATCTAATACCATGTGTCGTAAACCCTTGACCAATTTAAGGTCACTTAACCTAACAAACCCAACAATTCCTCCTTTAAAATTGACTTGGTGTATAAATATTAACATACACCCTTAATCCCATCACCCAAAGTCAAGAAAGAATTAATAACCCATGCTTACAACTCTTAATATAAGTGAAGAATCAAATCAAGAACATGCATGCCTAACGTAATGGCTCAAATTCTAAATGCATAAATAAACCTAGAAAATTGAAACCATTAACTAATAAAAGTAAAGATACATGACTCATGATTACATAATTCATAAGGATCGAGTGGTGAGAAACTTACCTAAAAGTTGAATGAATCAACTTACTTACAACGCCATGAATGTCGAACTGTGGCACTCCAATCCTTGATCCAACATGTCGCAACAAATTTTGGGGGACAACTCTCCTGCCAACAGATCCCTCAATCACCACGACTGATAGCCCCTGATCTCTCAATCAATTACCTATGCCAACTTCCAAGATTTTTTCCTCAAATTTCCCAAACAAAAGTTGTCAATCTTTCCTCTCCACCTTCATTAAATAGAATTATTCTTACCCATCCATGCAAGAAGTTCCATGCATGAATTATGCTTATCATTAAGTAATTAATCATGCATTTTTATCATTTTCTTAATTTAGTTTTCCATAAACTTATCGTTTATTATTTTTATCCTTTTATTCTATTAATAAAGTTATTTATTTTAATCTTTTACTTCATTTATTATTTCTTTTTCTTTCTATTTTTGTACCATTTAAATATTTATTTATTTATTTTTATTATTTTTATTAGTACTACTATTATTATTAATATGGGGGCATTACATACTCCCCCCCTTAAAGTAACTTCGTCCCAAAGTCAACATCAATTATGTTACTTATATGTTTTTAATTTTCTCCATGTATCTTCCACAACACCCTCCGTTGGACTAGTATAAAGCCACCCAAGTGACCGCAACAAGCATCGAAAGTCCACATCATAACATTGAGGAAGTGTGAGTACTCTCTAGTTTTTATTCACAACTTTTGGAAGCAAAATTAAGTCTCTCGATCTATTTGAAGCCCCAAGGCTCGAGACCTCATTTTCCCAAGCATGCATCCAGCTCTGTACTCACATGCCACAAACGTCTAGAAAGGTTGACCTAAACTACCTCCACAACTATCAGGTACAAGCCCCAAGCATCGAAGTCCAATCTCACAACACCATTGGTGAGCAACACTCCAACCCTTCTTCTGGACTTCGACATCACAACTCCAATATCAAGCACTATAGCCTCACAGGGTCTCCACACACATGCACTCATGGAATATTAAAGAATACCTCTAATTTCACTAGATATTGATAAATGTCTCTCAGAATCATTTTATTGAACCCCCCTCCCAATACATCTTTCCAATTTAAAAATCCCCTATGTTTACTAGATATCCCCTATTTTTACAAAATACCCATTTTTATACTCCCCAATACCCCACATCCTCCCCAATACCTACAATATATTGACTTTATTTTTCACAATTTTAAAACCCCCTTTATGAATTAACGTGATAAGATATTGGTTAACAAGGTGAAGCCCCCATGTGTGGCCTACTCAGGATGGTCTCATTTGTCATTGATATTTATACATGGCAAAAGAACCACTAGTATAGGTTGGTTGATTGAATTTTTCCCCGGCCCATAAGGTGTTACTTTTTAGATATTTTCCTTTGTAGGTATGGGCTCCCACGAGATCATTAAATAAATCGGCCCTCTCGATCCACTGGTGAATTTCCTGTCAATCACCACCTCACAACATGCAATCAATGCATTAGTTATAATCATAATATCACCATCTCATAGAAATTAATCTACATGCTAACTCTTGCATGTCATCATGAGAATACATCATTGTCATCACCACAAGCTCACACATGTCAACATTAAACATCTCATCATAAAAACTACATGCAATTACCACATGCCATCACATTGTGAAATACTATGATAAAATCATAACCTCAACATATCTTTATCAAATATATAACATTACATCAACATGATCAATGGAACCATCCAACATCACATGTACATACCATAGGCTCTTAAGATAGCATAACATCATGAACATAATAATTATCTCAACACATAATGCATACAAAGCAATAAAACATCATGGGCATTCTTATCATGATTTATCAGCAAAATCAAGCCACTAGCTTGCATGATTATATATATAAGGAATACCAATTATCACATCTAATGCAATAATTATCATAAAAAATTCATCCAACACATGGATCTACTTGGTTAAGTTTTTCATCCCAAGCTAACCATACAAAGGGTCATCAATACTATGAGTGCCATGTGATCATCTAGATACCGATCATTTTCTGATTACCGATTATTCTTCCTACAATAAGAAGGTTGACAATTTATGTGATATGTATAGTCACCCTATTAGTATGCTGATGTTTTCACATATTTCCATTGTCTAAATACAGTGTTAGCTTTCAGATAAACCCCATCATCTAGATCCACAATCTCTAGTCATGTAATCTTTTTCACATAGTGAAATTTAGTGAATTTCAATAGTGAGATATTACAGGTTGTACTAGCATGTATTAAATCATCAATATTCAAATTTGCAACTTTGTATATATTTTGATCATTACCCAATGCTTTTACGTCACTTTACATCTTTTGTTTATTCATTCAAGGACTGCTACACCTAATAGCATGTAAATACTAGGTCGTCATTCTTTAAGTTTTCGGTCATGCTTAATCCATATACATGAAGGAATGGTTGATCCCTAATGATTTATCCATCACCTGGTAATTATCATTGTTTACCCTTAGAAGAATTAGCTCATCTAATCTAATACATAACCCATCATTGGAATACAAGCTTCCTACTCTTCATGCTAGGTGTTTACTCATCAGTCTTTAAGACTCAACCTATCACATAATCTTTTTCCTTTACCTTTGAAGGTCTACAAACCAAGAAGTACACCATTGGTATACTTGAACATTTAAAACTCTTAAACCTTTTTCCAAGTCAGACACTTGTCATCCCTCACCAATTGAGAGTGATTTAGTTCATAATTTCCTATCTTGACACTATAAATTATATAGGTCATCATTATGACTCATAACAATCATCCTTATTCATCATTCATGTTGTTCAATCCGCTCATCAATGTCCTTAAGAGAGCTTGTCACTTGAAAGAGACCCCTTCACTATCATTACATATTTTTTTCTTAGGCTTTATTATATTTTCATAGTTCCCATAGCACCTCAATGGTATCCATTAGGTATACACCTTAAGGGAGTCGTTTGAGCTTTAATTAACCACTATAATCCAAACAATTACATAGTGTTGTTATTCAAATTGGGTACCCTTCTCACTATTACTAATATTTGATAGGTTAGGGGGATATTGTCTTTATGCTAAGGTGTTTACCCCATTCTACTTGCGGAATTTACTTAATTCTCTACTGGTCTACTTTATTTCCATTTTACAAGTACTCATGGGTTTATTATCTCTCTTTTTTTTTCATCTCAACTTTCCAAGTTGGTTATGGTTACAAGGACTTACACTAAGTTATTGTTATTAGAAAGTTTTCAAGTTCATCATTTTCCCTTTCTCCATTAGGTAACTTTATCAAATATATACCACTGACACTGGGAATCAAAATTGAAAACCTTACCTCCTACATTATGATCCTTGTCTCTTTATATTTCCATATTTAACCATCCTTCTAGTTGGAATTACATACTATCTAAAGGTATATACACATAGCTTCTAGTTTTGACTTCATTTAATGTGTACTTTATGGGAATTGTACTACTATTCTCTCAATTTAATCAATTATAATTTTTCCACATCTTGTTTGAACAGCTAGTGTCTTTTTTACATCTTTAGGTTACCTATGTTAGTTTAACATATTATGTGATTGTATATTACTTCATATTTGGTGCCCTCTTAAATCGTCTATTATTTTTACCATTCTTACCCACTTCAAGAAGCGATGTCCTCGGAATAACATCAACTAAATAACCTTCTAAATAACCTTTCATTGATTTCCTTGATGAACTCATCATTTACCTTACATAGCCTTTAATTATTCATAGTTCGAGCAATCACCTTAAATATATGATATATTTTTATCAATTTATTCACATCAACATTGATTTGATATTTTCCAATTGCATTATTACCACTAAATTATCATCAATATTTATATACATGTCCATAATATTGATTTGAAAAAGATTAAAACACATATAAATTAAGGTGATTCATGGTAGTAAAGTCCAAAACTACCAAAAGAAAAACAACTTGCTAAAATGTTTATTACTTCATAATTTGTTTTTTCTTTCTGAATCATTTGACAAATATTCCATATTCCATACATAACAAGAATATAAGTTTTACAATTAACCTCTAACATAATAATTTTATAAAGCAATTGCACTTATGAACACCCTCTTGTTATCTTTTGAATTAAAACCACTTTTACTATTTTATTAAATTATGTAAGATATTACTTAGATATACATATGTCAAAGAGTTATATGCAAGAAAGAAATACAAAAGAAAAATAATAAACTTTCACTAACCCTCTCAAAAATCTTCCTATTATGAAAGAATTAAACTCTTTTTGCAATGACTAAAATTTCTTGAACAAATTATAAATATTGTTTATTAATAATATAAAAAACCTTTATTAATAATAAGGAAGGCTTTAACAAGAAAATGACCTAAAAACCCAAAGTATACATGAATCCAATATAAAATCTTATCTATCTTCAACACTACCACCTCTTCACAATTTAAGATTACACTAAATATGTGAAAAATCCTTTATCAATTACATCCCATATTTACTATAGCAAAGGGGCTTGTGTGGTGTATATGGCAGTGAACATGTATATTTCTGTTACACCTCGAAATTACTCACTTTGATAGTGTCGCAAGTGTCGTCATTACAAAGTTCGCAAGTGTCGCATTTTGCTTACAAGTGTTGCAAGTGTCAAGGAAAGCATACTGCCATGATGCCTATGTCGTGTCTATAATGACATGAGAAGGACACTTGAAACACCTCAAATATTTGCTTTGGAAGAGGAGAAATGAGTCAACAGGCTTATGAACCTTGTGCCATCTGAAAGCACCCAAAAAACTGAGTTTTGGAGGAGAGCACTCCCCTATACCTCTTCTGGGAGTGCTGGCGCTCCCCCTTACACTGTCTGGGAGCGTTATAAAGCTCCTTTGGCCCTTTTGAGGGAGCGTTGGTGTCTTTAGGAGCATTGGCGCCCCCCTTAAGCCTACCGGGTAGCAATGTAGCACTCTAATTGCCCTTTTGAGGGAGCGCTACCTATTCTGGGCAGTAGTTAAGTTGTTGAGATGAATGGGGGAAGGACCTTTTCATTCTTAGAAGTTGAGCTCGAATCCCTAGTCCAGCCATGATATTAGGGCAGATCCTCAACTGAAGGAGGAAAATCCTCACCTTCCCCAAGGATATCTCAAGTTGTTGAGCCTCTCCAAGGCTATATAAGCAAGCTTTCTCATGGTGAAAGGGGATTGAAAAGGGAGAATCACACCAAACTTATGATCTTATAAGTGGTGTTGGAACAGAGATATTTTGGAGGCAAGAGACCTATGATCTCACAGGGAGCAATCAGTGAAGCTATCATCATCCGGATCATGGATCTTTTGAGCAAGGGGTAGACAAGGAGGACTTGGAGAAACTGTTGCAATCCATCTACGGTTGTAAGCAATGTTTTGTCTTCATTAATATAATTTGTTTGGCCTATTTCTTTCTAATTCATGTTCAATCTCACATGAATTTGTCTCTTTAGTAGATAGACCTATTTCGGAATAATCTTGATAGAGTAGGAAGTGGTCGTACTTTGTTTGTCTACAGGGCTTATCGAAGAGCGAAAGATCAGAGCTCAACTCGGAGTGTGCAGGGACAAACACCGGTAAAAGGTACTTCGTTTCTCCTTCCTTCTCACACACTAGTCCACCTAGATCTAAAAGGAAGTCATTGACCATGATAAGCACTTTCTGTCTTAGAGTTAAGAGTCTAGCTCTTTGAGGAGATCTACCTGTCCGCAGGGAGATTTTCCTTCAACAGAAACTGGCGACTCCACTAGGGAACAAATCTGAACTTTCTTAGTTTTGTTTTTTCCTCATAGACCTTGCCTTACACTCCTTTTTGTTCTTAGGCCTTGTTCACCCCTTTATATCTGATTGCATTTGCAGATTGACTCTTCACTCCATCACACTCAGCTTGATTGAAAAAATTCCATGGAAATTTTGGGTTTTTTGGACTTTTTGTGATTTTTTTGAGCCTGGCGCCCCCCTGCCCATGTTAGCAGAGCGCCAGCACTCCCTGGAAGTGTTAGACAGAGATTTATAATGCTCTGGTGGCCCTTACACCAGAGCGCCGACCCCTTTTTTCTCAAAATCTCTTCAAAAATTCCATTTTTTGGAGGTCTAGACCCTGTTTTTTCACTTGCTGAGCTGCTTTGAGACTCAATGATTCTTCCTTTGACCTTTGACATGCTTCCTCCTGAGAAGTAAACACCTTGTTGTTCAGATTTTATTCCCTTCTCCATTATTTTTGCGTTTTTGCTGTTGAAAGGTTGAAATCGATCCCTTGCTTTCTTCTCTCCTATCCGACTGAGCGAGAACTCTAGTGAAGGACATTTGAAGTCTGTAACTCTTCTCATTTGGTTCTTTGAGGTCATATGATCCAATCTCTTTCTCCTTCCTTTTGTGTTTTTGGTTTTCTTTCTCTTGTTTGATCTCAAAACAAAGGGTGTGTTGTTTGTGCGAAATCTGCATATTCTTGTC
>ML781007.1:370078-388974 GCA_009831015.1 Picea engelmannii | reverse complement strand
TCTAAGAAACCAGTTACTGTTAATAGTACTGGGAGTGTGAATGAGGTCAACAAGATTAAAATGAAGAATCCAAAACCCAAATTCCCTTGCAGCCTTTGTAAGGGTGACCACTTTTTGAGGGATTACCTCGGTCTTACCCAGGTCTTAGAAATGTGGTCCTCCACGTCATCGGCCTCTGTCGGTCATGTCGATGATACCCCGTCAACTAGTGATGTTAAGGTTGGTAAGAAGAAGAAAATTGTCAAGTTCCCTTGCATGTTATGTAAAGGTGATCATTACTCTCACCTTTGTCCTTGTATGTACGAGGCTTCTTCTCTTTGGAAAAACTTCAACTTCCAAAAGGTTATCGTAATCTTTCCCCTAACCCATCGTTAGTCCATGGACTAGTCAATCTGGTTCCATCCCCGGTCAGTCCGGTTGATCAAGTGGTCAATCCGGTTTCCTCCTCGATTGCACCACAAACCCAAGTATTTGATCCAGTTCCGTCATCAATCAGCCCCGCTCTTCATCAAAAAAGTGTAACCCAAGTGGTCGATCTATTTTCATCCTCGGTCGATCCCACTCTCCCATTAGAGAGTGAAACCAAAGCCGTCGATCTGTTTCCACCCGTTGACCCCATTCTTCCCTTGGAGAATGTACCCAAAGTGGTCGATCCGGTTCTGTTACCAGTTGATCCCACTCCTCCTTTGATGAGTGCCAAAGTGGTTGATCCATTCCTTTCCTCGGTCAGTCCCACTCTTCATCTGAAGAGTGCCAAAGTGGTTGCTCTAGTTACATTATCGGTCAATCCCACTCTTCCGTTGAAGAGTGACAAAGTGACTGAACCAGTCCCTTTCGTGGTCAGTCCCACCCTTCCTCCGAAGAGTGCCAAAGTGGTTGCTCCGGTTACATCCTCAGTCAATCCCACTCTTCCTCTGAAGAGTGCCAAAGCAATCGATCCAGGTCCACCATTGGTTAATCCGATCCAATCATCGGTCGATCCTACACTCCTTCTAGAGAGTAAACCCGATATTGCCCATGTTTTTCTCGTTAATATGGACTCTACCGTACCGGGGGGCATTCCTCCTTCTCTTGCGAAACTCCCTCCAAGTAATGAGGCCATCCTTTTTTATTGGCGTTTGCTAACTAGACCTCGTCTTCCCTCCCACATTCCTTTCCAGATTACAATACAGGTTCGTGGTCAGGACGTTCCTCAAACGCTGATAGATGAAGGTGCGTCCGTTAGTATTTTGTCTTCTGTTTCTTGGTACACTTTGGGTTGTCCTCAACTTGCACCGGTTACACAGAATCTGTTATCTTTTAACAGAAGAACTAGTCAACCTTTAGGGATCCTTCCTCAGTTTCCTGTAACTTTGGGAGGGAAAATTGTCTTTATCGATGTCATGGTAGTCCGAGACCCCTTGGATTTCGCTTTACTCCTTGAGCGGGATTATGTCTATGCTATGAAAGCTCTTGTATCCACCCTCTTCCGTGTGATATCTTTCCCTCACGATGGAAGAATTGTGACTATTGATCAAATTTCATTCATCGGCCCCGACTAGGTTACCTCTCTAAGTGGTTCTTATATGCAGACAGTATCACCCCCGCCGCATGTCAATTATGTGGCGTTGTCTCCCATGACTTCAACTTCCGACGATTTGGATTTGGTAGTGGACATGGTGATTTCTTCAGTAGGATTATTGGAGCCTGATCTCCTTACTCCTATCGCGACCCTCGATATGTGTTCCTTCTTGAGTGATTATCTTCCATCCAGTGAAGATCTCCTGGAGGCCATGACCACGTTTTATCCTTTGACATGGTACCCTTCTAGAGAATTATCCTCTTGAAAGCCATGATCAAGAAACCACGAGCATAGTTTCTTTTCTCTGTGGCAAGCTCGTTAAAAAATGAAACTGAGGTTACGAGCATAGTTTCTCTTCAATGTGGCAAGCTCATTAAAAAATGAAACAGAGGCCTTGAGCATAGTTCTTTTCCTATGTCAAGATCGTTAAAAAATGAAACAGAGGTCCTGATCATAGTTCTTTTCCTGTGTCAAGCTCATTAAAAAATGAAACAGTCACCTCTCTTGAACCTTCTTTTCATCCACCCTTCTCCTTCGGTGAATGAATTGAAGCTTGGAGGGCATGTCTCCAGCCTTTGATGATCTTTCTGGAGTTAAGCCACTAGCTTTCAAGTTGGGGGCATACCGAGCTTAGTCTTTGTTCTTTCTCATGCTCATAAATACATGAGAATGCATCCAGGTAGACTTTTATCTCTTTTTTGGACCTGTATGGATACATGAAAAAGGAACCCCCTGGAGTCTCCTTTAAGCTCTTTTCAGACTCTCTAAACATGAAAAGATTGTCGAGTGATCTTGCTTCCTTTTCCACTCGTTAAACGGTTTGAAAGGGCGTCTTTCGAGTGATAATTTATCTCTTTTTTGGCCTTGCGAGACTAACATTACGAAAAAGGACAACATTGGAGTCATCTTTAAGTTATTTTCAGACTCTATAAAGATGAAAAGATTACTGAGCAACCTTGTTCTTTTCACGCTCGTTAAAGTATTTGAAGAAAACGTCTGTTGAGCGATAGTTTATCTCTTTTTCGGTCTCGTCGGACTACTTTACAAAAAAGGAACTGAGAGAGTTCTCTTTTAAGTGTTTTTCCAGACTCTATAATCATGAAAAACCTTCGAGTTTTCTTTCTTTGGACTCGCTAAACAAAACATCGACATGCCCATATGAGATTGAACCCTTACTTCTTCCAGTTCGTTAAACAAAGGAAGAAGTACTTAGTGAAGGTGAGTTGTATTGAGCATGTGTTATCCTCGTCGAGCTCGTTAAATTAAAAAAGAGGTACTCGTCTATCTGGATGGGGGAAAATTTGAAAGAAGCAAGCCAAGCAGTCTCTTGAGAACATTACCAAGTAATTCTTAGAGTCGCCTTTGAATATGGCACTTTGTCTTTGCGCACATCTTAATCTATTGAACCTCTGCATTGAACCAATCCTCTGAGTTTTTCTTACTCCTTTGGGTCACCCGACGAAACTCACAGTATCCACTGCATTATCGTGTTTTGGTCCATGTCATGTTTCTGTTGTTGTGCCTCAGTGTTCAAGGGAAGTATCTGCCTCTAGAGTCAGCCATCACAAATATCTTGCCTCAATACCCGTGTCAGTCCATGTTCATTTGATCTACCAATTACATCTCTATGTCTGTTTCGTGTCATTGATGGGGGATACATCAAGGCCCTCCTTCGATGAGCCTATTCCTGTCGACTTCAACACATTATCCAGGAACTAGACTTAGAAACCAGTTAGTACTTTGGGACCTGCATGCCTCAATGGCAGGCCTCCTCACATTCGACGGTGGGTTTACATTATTGACCTCTTATCAGATGATTCCACAGATGTTTGACTTCAGCTCATCCATTCACATTCGTTGGAATGTACTAGAGTACCTTGGGGATCATTGACATTAATGGTGATTTCCCTCGCGCTTGTTAACGGTTTACACCATTGACCGGTAATCAAGTGGTTTATGCCATGTTCGACATCATGACATCTATTCACATGGTTAGATTCGTACTACATCGGGATCGGTAAGAAGACCCTGGGTTGAGTGATCACTTTGATATGTACTTTTCCCAGGTTGCGATGGAGTTTCTTTTAAACAATGACATATATACTATTACATAGATCCACTTTGTATTGGTCGTGGCTATGTCTTGTCATCTCATAGATCCACTGTGTATTCTTCGTGGCTACGATAGTTCAGGTCATGGGAGTATAGATCCACAGTGTATTTTCAATGGCTATACCTTTTTATCAATACAATTATGGATCTGCAGTGTATTTTATGGCAGCCATATCTTGCAAGTCTTGATCACCCAAGCATAGGTATGTCTGCCTTGGGTTTGAAACATGTCATGATATTTGTTGGATGTTTGTGTGCAGCTTCTGTCAGGTTCTCTGCATCTATACCCTTGCTTGAAAGTCTACAAAGCATTCCAGTTATCGGTTCTTGTCTTCTAACTTCATACTTTGGGGGGCAATCTGTTACACATCGAAATTACTCACTTTGATAGTGTCGCAAGTGTCATCATTACAAAGTTCGCAAGTGTCGCATTTTGCCTACAAGTGTCGCAAGTGTCAAGGAAAGCATACTACCATGATGCCTATGTCGTGCCTATAACGACATGAGAAGGACACTTAAAACACCTCAAACATTTGCTTTGGAAGAGGAGAAATGAGTCAACGGGCTTATGAACCTTGTGCCATCTGAAAGCACCCAAAAAACTGAGTTTTGGAGGAGAGCGCTCCCCTATACCTCTTCTGGGAGCATTGGCGCTCCCCCTTACACTGTCCGGGAGCGTTATAAATCTCCTTTGGCCCTTTTGAGGGAGCGTTGGTGTCTTTAGGAGCACTGGCGCCCCCCTTAAGCCTACTGGGTAGCGTTGTAGTGCTCTGATGGCCCTTTTGAGGGAGCACTACCTATTATGGGCAGTAGTTAAGTTGTTGAGATGAATAGAGGAAGGACCTTTTTATTCTTAGAAGGCAGTTGAGCTCGAATCCCTAATCCAGCCATGATCTCAGGGAAGATCCTCAACTGAAGGAGGAAAATCCTCACCTTCCCCAAGGATATCTCAAGTTGTTGAGCCTCTCCAAGGCTATATAAGCAAGCTTTCTCATGGTGAAAGGGGACTGAAAAGGGAGAATCACACCAAACTTATGATCTTATAAGTGGTGCTGGAACAGAGATATTTTGGAGGCAAGAGACCTATGATCTCATAGGGAGCAATCAATGAAGTTATCATCATCTGGATCATGGATCTTTTGAGTAAGGGGTAGACAAGGAGGACTTGGCGAAACTGCTGCAATCCATCTACGGCTGTAAGCAATGTTTTGTCCTCATTAATATAATTTGCTTGGCATGTTTCTTTCTAATTCATGTTCAATCTCACATGAATTTGTCTCTTTAGTATATAGACCTATTGCGGACTAATCTTAATAGAGTAGAAAGTGGTCGTACTTTGTTTGTCTACAGGGCTTATCGAAGAGCGAAAGATCAGAGCTCAACTCGAAGCATGCAGGGACAAACACCGGTAAAAGGTACTTTGTTTCTCCTTCCTTCTCACACACTAGTCCACCTAGATCTAAAAGGAAGTCAGTGACCATGATAAGCACTTTCTGTATTAGAGTTAAGAGTCTAGCTCTTTGAGGAGATCTACCTGTCCGCAGGGAGATTTTCCTTCAACAATTTCGTTAGTTTTTATCACAATTTAAGATTACACTAAATATGTGAAAAATCATTTATTTACATCCCATATTTACTATAGCAAAGGGGCTTGTGTGGTGTATATGGCAATGAACATGTATATTTCATTAGTTTTTATTGGTAAAAAAATGGATTTGCTAAGTATTCCATGTCTAGTGGCGTTCATAAAACAAACTTTAACCAGAATGTATCCGTTCTGCAAAAAAAATTTCAGACAAAAAATGGGTTTGAATCTGGCCAAATTTTCAAGGGTAGTCTGAGTTTTGTATGGATCAAAGTTCCATGCATTTTAGAACCTTACCCGGGCTTTTGCCCCATTTTAAACCAACCCAAATACTCAGAAAATCGATCAGAATTCTGAATTACCCAAAAATTTAAAAACAGGCCACCAGAAAAATAATTCAGAAAGAAAGATTACTCCTGAGTTAGAACACTCCATTTTTTTAGTTCCCTCAAAACCCTCAAGTAATCTCATAAGACAGAGCAGTATTTGTTTACCAATTACAAAGACTCCCAAGCGTGAAAAACATGAACAAGTAACCCACACAGAGAATTCACTATCACGTTATCTCTTCCTGATGGCATCTAAGCTTCCAATCCATGGTCGGAGAAGCTAGAATCCTCGATCCACGTGACCAGGTGCTTATTGTGTTCCATTGTCTTGTTTCTTGGCCTAGGGTTCTTGATTCTAGCAAAGGGGGCAAGCGAGCTTTGTAGCAAGGCGCCTTAACCCACGAGTTGATAAAAAGGAGTATGAATGTGGAAAGAAATCCAAGATAGGGATCAATATATTCTCCACTCTAGAGAAATGGAGGCAGTCACATCTGATGTTCGAGTGTGCAGAAGTAGCAGAGCAAACACTGGGGGAACCTTTACCCAAGTTACGGGAGGAGATTTCAGTTTGGCACAATTTATAAGAAAAATTAAATCATCAAACTAATATATTGTAAGTAACCAAATCTGGCACACACCCTCCAGCCTTCATCTCCACAATCATTCTTCGCACCTGCTCGATCCTACCCTCTTTGCAAAAAAAATTGATCAAGGTCGTATAAGTCACCGCATCGGGCCTACAACTGGTTCCAAGCATCTCAACCAAGAGCTCAGAGGCCTCATGTGCCCTCCCTTCCTTGCACAAGCCATTCATAAGAAAGCTAAAATTGACATTGTTGGATTTACACCTGTTCTTATTCATCACATCAAAAATCTTCTTCGCCCCATTCACATTCCCAGCATCACAAAACCCCCCATTAATTAGAACGCCATATGCGAGTGCATCAGGAACAATTCCCTTTTTCAACGTTTCTTCAAAAAATACCTAAGAGCTTCCTTCAGTTTCCCCACATGACATAGCCCACCCAACAAAGTTGAATAACTAATAACACTGAACCCTATCCATTTCCTCCAAAATCTCAAAGCCCTTTTCGAAATTCCAAGCCTTGCAATGAAAGTTAATGAAAATATTAAAAATGCAGGCATTGGGAACTAACCTTCAATGTTGTCATTGAGATTGGGAAAGAATATTAAAAATGCAGGCATTGGGAACTAACCTTCAGTGTTGTCATTGAGATTGGGAAAGTTACTGAAAATCCATAGTCTAAACGTTCTACGTTTTGATTCTTTGTTGGAATATTGGAGATAAATTGGAGTGGTTCAGTTTGTATAATTTGAGTGCACATTGAATCCATGTATGCATTCATAAATGCAGTTTAAACAACAGAAAATTGTGATTCCATCTAAATTTCTATAGCCATATTGCGATGAAAGTTGTCAAAACGTAGAACGTTTAGAGAAAGCCTAGTGAAAATATAAAAATGTAGGCATTGAGATTGAAGATGACGGAGCAAGATGCAAAATAACCTTCAATTTTGTCATCTTTCTCAAGACTTCGCAATTAATATTAGCTCCTTACGGTCGTCGACTCGTAAGTTGGATTTGGCACTTTACCTATCTATTATGCTCAAGTCACAATAGATAGGTAAAGCGCCAAATCATGTGATAATGTCACGACAGGTCTTGGGTGGGTTTGCAATATGGATTAATGCACAAGGAGGCTTGACTTGGCTCCTTCATGGGTTGGGTTTAGTCTTTGATTTGCAGAACACACACGGGTTTTAGGCCGGCTTAATTTCCAACAGACCCCGAAAAATCGATAAGTATACATCAGAAAATAATAATAATAATAAATACAAAAAATAAATAGATATGACATTGCAACACATTATTTTACACCATTAACAAGATTTTGTGAATGGTTAGACATAAATTATTAATCGGTGGGATTTCAAACATACCATAGTAGTTTATAATACACAATTATAATGATCTAATACGAAGTTCAAGGGGTCCATGGTTTTATAGAAAACCTAATTATAATAGAGTTCAAGGCCATGCCATCACGAATTTGTTGTCTTTGAGGGTGATTTGAACCTTGTAGATGTTGTACCAATTCTACATTCGGATATTATTGGGGTAGGTTTCACTCTGAGTGGCAATTTCCATGCTCTTAAATTTTTAAGATGTCTTAAATTTTCCCAAAATAATAACTCAATCAGATTTAACCAGTATTTTCGTAATTATTTCTACCTCTATTTTGGGAAGGTCCATAGGCTCTAAGAGTTAGAACCACTGCTCTGATACCATATGTAATTGCTCAAATTCTAAATGCATAAATAAACCTACCAATTTGCAAACATTAACTAATAAAAGTAAATATACATGAATCATGATTACAGAATTCATAAGAAGGAGCTAATGGTGTGAAGCTTCCCTGAAAGCTAAAGGAATCAACTTACTGACAACGCCATGAATCAAACCGTCGCACTCCAATCATTGATTCAGCATGTTGCAACAGAGTGTGGGAGATAACTCTCCTCCCAACCAACCCTTCAGTCGTCACCACTGAGAGCCTCGAACCTTCAGTCAACTACCTATTCCAGCTTCCAAGCCTTTTTCTTCAAATTTCTCAAGCAAAAGTTGTCAAACTTCCTTCTCCACCTTCATTACATAGAATTTTTCTTACCCATTGTTGAGTCTCTATTTTGACGTATATAATGCCCTATCTTACCTTGTATCTAAGCCTTTTTGCCTATGTCCTAAGCCTATACTTGACTATTTCCTCTCAAAAACATACCAAATGATCTTGTTCATGTTCACAAGAGGTAATTGATGATTTAAAGCATGTTTTGTTTAACTTTCTTGAAATAATTCGATTAAAGTGTTTTATTTGTATGATCCTAATGGTTTGACTCATGAGCAGGTAATCCAGTACTTGCGCCATTCCGGTACCACCGGTTATCGTGCAATCTGGTACCAAATCCATTCCAGTACCGAGTCATGCGCTGTTCCGATATTGTCTGAGACGCGCCCATTCCAGTACCCAGATTCGCAACTGCGTGTATTCCGGTACCAAAACCTTTGTTTCCATAATGCACCAGTTGGACCAATATCATGATGAAGATTTCGAGAAGGCAGTTGAACAGAAGCTTCCAAATCAGTTTTGCATATTACAAGGGACTCCATCACTCATGCACTTCGTGTCATGAGGATGGACTCGATTCTTAGAGATTCGATATCAATTGTAATATCTTTTAAACTATTTAATGTTATCCATTAGATAGCGATAGTATCGGCTTACCTTCTATATAAGGAATGTTGTATAGGTAATATATATAAGAAGTATGCTATCAAAACCGGATCGTTTTTTATGTATGAAGTGAAGAACTGTTGATCCAATTTACCATTTGAATTAATACAAAAGATCTATTTGGAAAATTCCTGAGTATGAGTGAAAAGCTTTAGTCTGTTACTTTCTTAAGAGGTTCCTTGTTGGTTCGGCAAGGGCCCACCGCCCCAACCAAGATAAACCTCCCTGTATACGTTTATGTGATTGTGTGAGTGTTTTGCAGTAGGGTGATTTAATTTGTTTCAAGAGTTCAACATTGAGTTATTTGTTTCTGAATTGGTGTGAATAATTAGGTGCTAGATCAAACAGATATTTCATTTTCAAATGTTGAAGATTGACAGTTAATTATTTGAAGTGTGGGATTGATATTTTGAGTTTTATGATTGTAGTAAACTTAATACAGCAACCAGAAAACTTTATATGTTACCTTCATGCTCTATAATGAAGTTCCTCAGTTATGTTGAATCTTCCTTGTACTGGTTTGTTTGAATTACAGGAAGCTAGAATTGATTTTTGATTTCAGGAGTGATTGGAGTTGATTGCCATTTACTGTTTTAATTGCTACAGGAAACAAGCTTCTTAAGTTCATCATTTTAATGCATGAGCCTGATATGAACAGACTTGTTTCTCTAGGATAGAATCTTTTGGATTGGTTGTGTGTGTTTGAAAGAGTTTTATTATCAATTTTCTCTTCTAAGTTCAAAGGTGTTTGAGGTATTTAGAAATCTTAGAAATAGAATTTTTTTTATTTCCTATATGCAACAGACTTAGGTAGGTTACTTGTTTTCGGCACATACAGTGTAACAACTCTTTTGATTATGAATCCCAGTTTGACATTTAAATGAGTGTAAGATCTATATTGGACATATTTCTACACCAACACCCATCCATGCATGAGTTACACTTGTCATTAATTAATTAATCATGCATTTTTTAGCATTTTCTTAATTTAGATTTCCATAAATTTATCTTTTCTTATTTTTACTATGTTATTCTATTAATAAAATAATTCATTTTATTTATTTATTTTAATCTTTTACTTTATTTATTATTTCTTTTTCTTTCTATTTTTATACCATTTAAATATCTATTTATTTATTTTTATTTTATTATTATTATGGGGAATTACACCTAAATAGGTCTTATAATGATATACTCTTCATATACAACCATATGAACTTTAACATATGATCAACACCTATGCTACAAGCGCCTACCATTGTATATCCAAGCATATGATGCCATGAAGCAACATTTTCTCCTACTTCATTTTCCACATCTCTCCTCGATCCAAATATAGTTATACCTACCAACGCTTGTACTAAGTACACTTCATTCTCCTATAGTCTTCAGATTCCACAGTGTTATCTTTCCAAGAACAACATTTTTTTATGAGTAACCAAAGGCATAAACCGACTTTATTAAGCCTCCTCGCCAAATTCCATTTTACAATGGAATCGCTTGATTTCATCCACATGTCCTCCACTACAAGAAAGTTGTCTCCTATCAAAGATATTTCAAACAATAGCACCGAATTTACTCCAAACCCAACAAGCAATTCCATAGCACAAAGATTATCATACCATAGATTGAATCCATCACCATCAATATTTTCCTAGCAATGCAATTCCATGGCCACACATTTTGCTATCACTCTACTAAGAACTATTTTCTAGATGTTCTAAAAATTATTCCTCTTCTCTAATAATCAATGTCAATAAAATCCTCATAATTTGTCATTATCTCATTTAGCATATCCAACACTTTGTTTGGTTTGACCTCGAATTCAAACCTTTGAACTCATTGCTACTCTCGAGCTACTTGAAAAATCCATTTGGAATGAGCTCTTGAGTCTTCCTAGCTTCATATGCTCACTAAGTGTAAGATATCCAATACCCTCTATGTACTTTGGGGATATGGGGTACTCGTTTAACCACCCAAATTCACACTATTTTTTACTATGCTACCATATTTCATTGTTCTATTATTAACTATTTACCATATATAGGCATGACAATACAAATTTATACAACATAATGTAACCATTCGATTATCCTTTAGACCATAAATTATAAATGCATGTTAATACAGGTATTCATAATTGAATACACAAGAAATTAATTCAAACCATGACATAAACCATAATAATTCATCATTAATTCAATACAAGTCACACGGACTTTCATGAGCACTTATCTATCTGGAAATTGTCCACCAACTGGCTACAAAAAAGGGACATTTCACCCAACCATAGGCTCCCTACTATAGTATTTCTCTTTGCAACAAAAGCCACCCTTGAGCTAAGGCTATGAATCCACAAGGGCAAACTCTTCTGATGGTTGGCTCTAATTCTCTTCTCATGGCCCAATTCCTAGGTTCACAATGAATGTTTACACCTACAACAATCCCAATCCATGGCCTTATTCCCCATCAGCCTACACAACCCAAGGAATGGGATCCCCTTGTCTACTTAGCAGTTCATCGGGGTATTCCACTTCCCTTCAAGGATCCAGCACATGTAGGCCAAGAAATCTAATTGTTGGGATTCTGAACTATCAACTATAGCGAATTTCCCAAAGACGATTATTATCACCCATATAGCCACAATTTTCATATAATTCATGATTTTAGATTTCCACAATTCAATTATAGTATGCTCGTGACAGTTCACTCAAGGATAAGTCTCCCAATTTCCCCCAACCAAATGGTAGTTCACGAGGTGATTCAAACTTCTCATAATTCAAGCCCTCCCAAAAATTTGAACTCTCCTCAATTCCCTTCAATAAATTGATAGCTCACTTGCATGGAAAAAACGTATAACTTAAATTTGCATGGCATGACGAGGTCATGTATCCTTACGGAGACCCGTGTACCTCCTTCATGCACTAACCCCCGCTTAGCTTAATAAAACAAGATTAATTAATAATCAAGGGTCATAATTAAAGTGGTGCAAGGACTTTTGGTTAAGTCACTTACTAAGGTCCTTTCCCTTAACCTACTTAAGCCCCCTTGTATTTCAACTCTTGTGGAGTCATAGCCCCCTTCTTTTTCCCTTCTCTTCTATAGTCGATAAGGTATTTTATTAGCATTCAATGTTCAATTACAAATTACATTTGCTAGTGTATATGCATTCATCATGTACATACACAATACTAAATTGGGGATCAAAATCGATATTACATTCCCCTCCCCCTATATTTTGCACTGTTATCGATGCACATCACCATTATAAACAATAATTTTCACATTAAAATGTCAAAACAACTATGGATATACCTCCCACATTGCATCCTCCAGTGCCCATGTTGCTTCTTCAAGGTTGTAATGGGTCCATTGGACCTTTAAATGTGTTATGACTCTGCTCTTAAGCACAGTGACCTCCCTATACAATATGCACACTGGCTATACCTAGAAGTCTCCTTGTGGTTCCACCTAAATCAATGACATGGTTAGGGTCATGCACATACTTTTTCAATAATGACACATGAAACACATTATGAAGCTTTATTGCAATAGGAAATGCAAACATGTATGCAACAAGTCATATCCTATCCAATATCTCAAAAGGACCAAATTATTTGGCTGCTAATTTAGTGCAGCTCCACTTCAACAAACTTTTCTTTGGTTTCACTTTCAAAAACACTTGCTCCCCAACTTTAAATTCCCTTCATATTATGTTTGTATCTACATAACTCTTTTGCATGTCGTGTGTTGCCTTTAAATTTTGCTTGATCTTCACCTTTTTCTCTTTCATTTCTCTAAGCAATTCTAGCCCAAGTACTACTATGTTTGCTAGATTGTCCCAACTAACTGGACTATTACACTTTTTCCATGCAATGCCTCAAATGGAATCATCTTCAATGAAGTTTGATATCCATTAGTGTAGGAAAATTTTACTAAATACGAGAAATCCCCCCACTTCAATGACTTATCCATGAAATACATTCTCAACATGTCTTCAATCACTTGTTTGATTATGTATGTTTGTCCATTGATTTTTGGATGATAGGTTGTACCAAAGTTCAAATTCGCACCAAAACCCTTGAATAATCTTTTCCAAAAGTTTGAGGTAAACTTTGGATCTCTATCTAAAATAATTGCTTTAGGTATCTCGTGCAGCCTAGCAATCTCCTTCAAGTAAATCTATGCAATATTAGTTTTCTTATGAGCCAACTTCACTGGAATAAAATGAGCATCTTTGATTAGTTTGTCCACCACAACCATTATTGAATCATGTTGCCTTGGTGTGTTCAGAAACTTAATGATAAAATCAATAGTTTCCACTTCCCATTTCCACTCTAGAATTGGTAATGGTCGTAGCAAACGTGTTGGATGTTTATGTTCAGCATCTGCTCTTTGACATTCCATACTCTTGGTTATATAATCAACAACATCCTTTTTCATTCTTAGCCAAAAAATATTGGCTTCTTACTATTGTAATTCCAAGATGTCCAACATATGGAACATTATGCATTTCTTTTAAAACTAGTTTCCTCAATTCATAAGAATTAGGAGCATACACTCTATTTTTGTGCATAAGAATGTCATTCTCTCCCAACTTGTAACCATCATATTGATGTTGTACATTCTCTTGTTGTAAGCCTTCTTTTATCTAAAGATAATTCTTGTTGGAGGTAATAGCCTCAAGAATTTTGTTCTTCAAATCATATTTGCACATAGTAATGGTTGTAGCATGCATTGTGTGTACTCTTCTGTTGAGTACATCAGCAACCTCATTCTCCTTCCCTCTCATATGTGTAATATCAAAGTTCAAATATTGTTTAATATTGTTCAAATAAATATTTCAGACCACTATGGTTTATTATTAACTCAAACTTTCTCCCCATCAAGTAATGCCTCCACATCGTTAGCGCATGAACTATCATAGCAAGTTCTAAGTCATGTGTGACATAATTATTTTCATGCTCCTTAAGCTTCCTATAGTCATAAAAAAATTGCATGCCCATTCTGAGTAATAACTCCACAAGTCACATCTTTGCAACCATATGTGCATACGACAAAATTTTCATTTGGGTCGACATTTTTAACAATGGGTGCACTAATAAGCAAATCCTTCAACAACTGGAATATTTCTTCACAAATTGGGTGTCCATCCAAATCTAACTCCCTTTTTCCATAAAGATGTGTTGGGATAAGCAATTTTGGAACATCCTTCTATGAATCTTATGTAGTATACAGCAAACCCCATGAATGACCTTACCTCATCTACACTCTTAGGTGTAGGTCATTCCTTAGTAGCTTCAATCTTATATGGATCCATTGTTATTCCTTCCTCGGAGATGATGTGTCCAAGTAATGAATTTGTCTCTGATAAAAGGAACACTTTCTTAACTTCGCATACAATTGATGTTCACTTAGTACTTGTAGTACTAACCTCGAGTGTTCTTCATGCTCCTACTCTGAATTTGAATAAAAAGGATGTCATCTAGGAGTACAACAACAAATTTATCCAATTAATTTCTAAATATTCCATTCATTAAGCACATGAAGTGAGTTGGTGCAGTTGTCAATCCAAATGGCGCCACTACAAATTCATAGTGTCCATACCTGGTTCTGAAATTTGTCTTACTAATGTCTTCATACTTTATCCTTATATGATGGTAGCTCGTCCTTAGATCTATATTTGAAAATATCTTTGTTCCTCTCAATTGATCAAATAGATCATCAATTCTTGGTAGAGGATATTTGTTTCTCATAATAACCTTGTTTAGTTGTTTAAAATCAATGCATGGCCACAAAGTCCCATCTTTCTTCTTTACAAAGAGAATTGGTTCTCCCCAAGGAGAGACATGTGGGCTTATATATCCCTTCTTTAACAACTCTTCTAATTGCACTTGTAGCTCCTTCAATTTTGGGGTACTTATTCTGTATGGAGTCTTAGATATTGAAGCAACTCTAGGCATCAAATTAATAGAAAAATCAATATCTCGTTTTGGTGGTAAACCTAGTGTTCCCCAAATACATATGTATACTCCTATAGAACTAGAAATTCCTCGAGATTTGGGCTTACACATTTTCTTGGCTCTTTCGCATGAGCTGCATACAATTGACACACTTTCCTGAAGCATCTCTTCAATTGTAAGGATGAAATATCCCTTATAGAAATGGATCTAGGAATGCCTTTTTCTATCCTCTAATTTCCTTCTTTATCAAAACAAGTGAAAGTATTATTATGACAATCTAGGGAAGCATGATGCACATCCAACTAGTCCATTCCAATAATAACATCATATAAACCAAGTGGTATTATGTTCAGGTTTGTAAAAGTTCTGACACCATCCATATCTAATGGGAAGCCTTTGACAATTTCATTCATTTTCATTTTATTTCCAGTAGTCAATTGAACCAACAGATTTCTCATGTTTACTTCTTTTCAAATGAAATATTTCAACCAAACCAAGGGCAATGTAACTATGACTTGCTCCTAAATCAATTAAAATTGTGATAGGTTGATTGGTAATCTTATCTTCAACCTCAATCATGTTTGACTAATGGTCTACCTATCGATTTTCCAAGGAAGGATATATTATTGGGATGTTCCTTCCCACATCTTTCACTATAGTTGCCTCGTGTATGTTGTACATGTTCCTCATTATTCCTTCCTTTTGAGGGAAATCTATGTACAAATAATCTCCTTCACATCTCTAACATTTTATTGGTTCCATTTCTTTTTTCCTAAGGATTCTTCCATCTTAGATCCACTTTGAGTTGGTTGGCTATGTTGATGTGTACTAGGACTATTCTTGAAGAAATGTGGTCGAAATCCCTTCTTCCTCTAATCTTGCTTGTCATTCTCCTTATCTCCAAGACTTTTGAAAATCTGCTCTATTTTTTCTTTAGTCATATAAATATTTGGCCTTCCTAATTGTCTCTTCAATAGTCTTAGGTTCATCAAATTGAATTTTATCTTTGTATAATGTAGAAAACCCACTTAGGAATATGTGTATCTTTGCCTTCTCATATTTAATATAGCTAACATACCTCAACAACTCTAAAAGCTTCTTCACATATTTTTCCATAGTTATATTTTCCAACTTGAGTTTGAAAAATTATTGTCTTCTTGTCATACTAGTGCTCAAAAAGATAATGGTGTTGAAAATACTTCTTGAACTGCTTCCAATAAATTCTCCTCTCATTGATGTGCTTAACTTGTTTCAATTGATCCCACCAAATGGAAGCCTTCCCTTTTAGGTTGTATATGGTGATTCTAGCTTATTTATTGGATGAATAGTTATGCAACTGAAAGTACTTTCTTATCCCTTACAACCAACCTTTAGCATCATCCCCCATCATATTTTAACCATAAAATGTTGGTGGCTTGATCTTCCTATGCTCTCCTTACAATTGATTTTTTCCATACCTTCTCCTTTGATACCTGAATAGAGACAATATTGGGCCACTTTGTGATTCTTTAGATGCATATGGCTTCCTGTTGAATGTGTTGGTGATTAATGATGCCTTCAAGTTCTAGTAGCACTTCTTGAGTGCCTATATTTTCTATGGTTTTCTCTTCTTGAATGAACTCTACCTCCTCCATCATACCTTGAACCTAATCCATTCTCAATTTTCTTTTGAAAATGATTTAAGCTTTATAGTAGTTGAGTGTTTAGTTGATTTTTCTCCTCTTGAGATTTCAACATCCTCTCATTATTGGATCTACAGCTCTCCACCTCCATCTTCAATCTCCTTATAGTTTCTACTAGATCTAATGACTTCATTCTCTTTTTATGCTTATTAAACTATATCTCTTGTATGGTGTTATTCGGGCCTCTAAATTCTTCTCCATAGATGTCAAGTCTTTGTCCATCTTCCATGCCTCCTCTTCAATAATATCTTCACTTATGTTCTTTACTTGTCCTTGTTGTAGCTCTAATTCTGCAAGAAGTGTGCATACCAATAAAATTGCTAGATACATCTCAATTCATATGTGTAGCATTTTATTTCAATTGCTAGTAATTATGCACTTCATCAGTTTTATCAAATAAGGGGTAGTGCCCTATTTCTTCTCGAGTTCTAAATAATTCTAAAGCACTTCTCCAAGATCTGAGCCATCAGAATTATTCCCCTTTGAATTAACCTTCTAATGACTACACCTATACCCAATTTGAGCTTCTAAGTTGGAATTTATGGCTCTATGCAGTTCTTTCTCCTCATGGATAATTTTTCAAACACTTACCCTACAAACTACATTTTCCCAAATTTTTCATAAACCTAACTCTGAAATTTAGGCACCTCTTCATTTATGCCTCCATAAGCTACCCAAATACTTTAACAGCCTTCCAATCTAGTAATTGCGGCATTCATTTCACCATTTGCAAGCTTCAAACACTATTTTCCCCAATTATTCTCAAGGAGAAATTTCATGAAACACTTGTCACACAAACTACAATTTCTTCATACGCAATAGACTTCTGGCCCATACCTCCCTAGTGTTGTGACTAGTAGCTTTGATACCATTATGTAACGTACCCAATACCCTCTATGCACTTTGAGGATATAGGGTGTTCTTTTAACCACCAAAATTCACACTAAATTTTACTTTGTTACCATATCTCATTGTTCTATTATTAACTATTTACCATATGCAGGCATGACATTACGGATTTATGCAACATAATGTAACCATGCAATTATCTATGAGACCATAAATTATAAATGCATCCTAATACAAGCAGTCATAACTGAACAATCTAGAAATTAATTCAAACCATGACATAAGCTATAATAATTCAACACTATTCACAAGCACATTCATGAACACCTATATGTCTAGAAATTGTCCTCCAACTGGTTGCAAAAGAGGAACGTTCCACCCAACCATAGGATCCATATTGCACTAGTTCTCTCTACAACAAAGGCCAACCCTGAGCCGAGACTATGAATCCACATGGGAAAACTCTTCCCATGGTTGGCTCTAATTCTCTTCTCACAATCCAATTCCCAAGTTCAGAGTCAATATTTACACCTACAACAATCCCAATCCACAACCCTCTTCCCCATCAACCTACACAACCCAAGGAATGGGATCCCCTTCTCTGCTCAACAATCCCTCAGACTATCCCACTTCCCTCCAAGGCTCCAACATAAGTTGGCCAAGAAATCTCACTGCCAAGATTACAGGAATTATCAGGTGTAGAAAATTTCTCAATGACAGTGATTATCACCCATACAACCACAATTCTCACATAATTTGTGGTTGTATCTTTCCACAATTTGATTGCATTTTTCTCACGACAATGCGCTCATGGATAAGTCTCCCAATTTCCCCCAATCAAATGGCAGTTCGCAAGGTAATTCAAACTTCTAATAATGTTAATTCGGAAAGCACCCAAACATTTGAACTCTCCTCAATTCCCTTCATTCAAATGATAGTCCACTTGCATGGAAAAAGTAATAACTTAAATTTGCATGGCATGAAGAGGGAAAATATCCTTACAAAGATCTTTGTACATCCTTCATGCACTAACCCCCCCACAACTTAATAAAACAAGATTAATTAATAATCAAGGGACATAATTAAGGTGATGAAAGGACTTTAGGTTAAGTCACTTACTAAGGTCTTTTCCCTTATCCTACTTAAGCCCCCTTATCTTCCCCTTATTATGGAGTCATATCCCCCCTTATTTTTCCCTTCTCTTCTACAATTGATGAATCTGTATTTTATTAACATTCAATGTTCAGTTACAAATTACATTTGCCAACTTATAGACATTCATCATGTACATACACAATAATGAACCAGGGATCAAAACTTGACTATTACACTAAGCTTATAGATGGTCTAGATCTTGTTGATCTTGTTAATGTTTATGCTATCATTATAGTTCTTTGCATTTCATAAAGACAAGAGCATAATAACCACAAGATCACTGAGAAATACACATCCACAATAGACACAGCATTTATCCTGGGAAACCCTCTAGGGGAAGAAAACCC
>ML781007.1:358560-370028 GCA_009831015.1 Picea engelmannii | reverse complement strand
CAATTACCGACTTAGTTAATCCTCAATGGGGATTAACCTAATAATAAAAATAATAATAATGACATGATTAATCCACAATGGGGATTTAATCCAATAACAAAATAATAAGAATGCTCTTCGCAGTTACATTATTTCAACAGATCTGCTTAACAAATCATCATGTGTCATGGCCAAAGATTTAACACCAAAGGGATTCACATTATGGGAAGTGCATAGTTGGAACACAACAAATCTTCCATTGGGGGAGTCATCAATCATAGGTTGAAACATTTCACATGACACACAATAACCCATGTCATGCCCATTGCTATCATGTCCATCAGGGACACCTACACATATACATAAGAAATCACATGCTCATTTCCCATAACCAAACACTCTATTCGGTTTACTACAAGCTCCAGTTAATGCTAGAGGTTCCATAGGTTAGATCATCCCACAACCAATCACAATTCAAGGGGGATCAACCCTCGGCCAAGAGTGTCCAAATCATATGGAATTCCATAATGGCGTTGCTCTATCATGGTCAATGGCCACTGCAGAATAGTCTCACATGGAGAAAATTTTACGACAGCACCATTTCACCTCAACCCCTAGGATAGTGAGTGCCTCAACGACTATCTGGTTGTCATATGGAGAGTCCCTATGATGTCAGCTAACTCACCAAACTCCATTTTCCAACAATTCTAGATTCTCCCAAGATGAATAATGTATCCATTCCTTCACGATCTTTGAGATGTTCTTCGCTCTTCTTACTCGACCACACCTCCCAATACACACCAACTTGACTTAGGCTTCCCTGGTAGACCAAATGTGCCTTGCACTACACAATATATTTGTTTAAATCAATGCAACAAGATAATAGCTCCATCATTGCCTAAAGAGGTGCATTTTTTGTCATCCTCTTATTCTCGACAATAGAACCCATGTTACCGAACTTGCACTTCCTCCCTTAGCAACCAAGCGTTGGGTATCAAAAAAAACAACTAATAGTAAAATAATATGATAGTATTATGCACAACAATGGTTCAATCCAAGTTTCTATGCTCAAACAAGTAATTTTGTTCCACCCAGATCACAACAACATGTAGAGCCATGCTCCTTCACATGTTGAGGTCCATGTGTGAAAGTCCACGAATGAATAAGAGTTGACGGAGTCAATGCTTAGAGATCTAAGATAGGAGTAAGAATGGAAGATAAGAGCCCAACTAATATCAATCATCATAGAAAGTAATTTTATAAGACATGAGTACCAAAAGGAGGTGCATCTTCTCCAAGAGTTGAAGAAAGAGGCTTCCCACATTACACGAACACTATGGCATCAACAATTGTGACTATCATTGGTACAAAAAGAATAATAACTAAAATGTGAGGAAGACAGAAAAGAAGTAGTTGCACAAAATTAATATCATCCTCTCTATGATCAATCTCCTTGTGAAGAGGGTTTATAAGAGGTTAGAAACATCTCCCAGTGTCTCCTTCAAAATTTGTATCCTCTCCCTAATGAATCTTTTATTATGCATAGTAATGAATCTCCTTGTGAAGGGGATTTACTGAGATAATGCAATAATTGAACATGATGAAGAACGAATTTAAGCATTACATAAAATATTGTCCAAGAGGAGCCTCCCTTCATTGAACTTGCCAGGGAAACACTAGTTGCAACAAAAAGAAACCATGAAGATCAATATAGTGAGAACGGCATAAATAGGTCATAGAATCTCATTGGGCATCATCAGTTATCGCCAAATTTGAGGACAAAGGATTTGAGAAGGGAGGGAAAGTAATGTACCAAGTCAATGGTATGTAGTGTATGACTTTGTCTTACCTATACGGTTGCAAGAGTATGACTTTAGGTATCGGTTCGAGTGCTACCTAGTTCTTCCGTATGCTTTGAGCTCAAAGCATTTTAAGAAGGGAATGGTGTGTCCTTAACACAACCATTAACTAAAATACTTACGGATGTTATGCATGCACTTATTTTATATGTTCGTTGTTTGGTCTTGTCGGCTATTTATGGTCCGATAGTTAATAAATGTCATTTTTGTACAATCAAGCCTACAAATTTTAAGTGATTAATAAATAATTAATAGTATTATTAGGGATAGCTTTCAAACAAATATTTATTAAGGGAGGGCATGTTCCATACCTAGACACAACTTACTATGTGCATGAACTATTTTTTATATGCTCATTAATATAACGTTTTAGTGACTAATTAATCGTCACTAAGTTAGTTGAGAGTCATCAATTACTCATATTAATGACTTGCCACTAAGTTAAGAGTTGTTATCTACACACATGAATGACTCAATACTAAGTTACTTAAGAGTTGTTAGTCGAGGGTGATATTAAAAGGGGTCTCCTCCCTCACTCACTTAAAACAATCACTTTATCAATCAAATCATGTTATTTATTTGAGTACTATTTTCATGGAGATGCCTTCCTCCATAGTTTAGGCTTTATAGGTGCAATCCACCCATAGGTGTGTAGGTGCCCCCAACCCTTTGTTATTTATTTCTCTTTACATTTGTAACCATCATTCTTTGGTGTAATGGTAGTGTCCATTTGGTTGCAAGGAGATTACAGAACTTGGTAGAGAAGGGTTCATGAGATCATCACGCAGACACAAGCCAAGTACATGGAATTGCATGGAAGACATCAAATTGCTCTCATTTTCAAGTTGGTGACTGAGTTTGGTTGTGTTTGGAAAGCAACTCTTCAAAAATCAGTGACATCACAAGCTCAAGAATGTTCAAATCAGTCTCTACACCGTCACACACCAAATGGGTCCCAATGATCTTAAATTAGACCTTCAACCTAAACTTGGCATCCATGATGTGGTGAATGTCAACCTACTAAAGCTATATGAGGCAACTCACTTGAAGCAATCAATCCTTATCACACATCCAACGGCCACAATTCGAAGTTTTCAACCTCCCCTTCCTCAAGATTAACTTTTGCATATCCACTCGGCAACGTCACATCACCACTTACTTGGTGGGCCACAAAGGCATTTTTCCCACTCAAGCCAAGTGGTTTTCCAAATTTGCATTTGAGCAATAATTTTCAAATCTCCAATAAAAATAAGGGATGATTTTCTCACAGCAAGTAGGAATTTATGAGATTTGGTCTAACAAACATGTCTTAACTTCTCTAAATTTCTATTTTATACCTTAATACACCTTGTACGTTATCCTTATCAATTTGGGTTACTTACCCTAAATTGATCACTCACCTACCTTATTGTATTTTATCGGAGACTTGGTCAACTTTGATCACTCTCCTCATTGTTTTATATTCTATGTATAGTAATACAAATGAGTTGTGTGTGTGTGTGTGTGTGTGTGTGTGTGTGTGTGTGTGTGTGTGTGTGTAGTTCCAACAATTCTTTATTTACTTGCATACTTGTGCCTTCCTTGTTCACTTATGTGTGAGGCATTTCAATCATTGACATTGTGCTCATATTACCTTCTAGGAAAGCAACTTGGTATCATCTAAATGGGGTGTCTTCACCTTCATTGAAAATGAAATATTTGATATTGTTAACATCTTCCTATTGTATGATTCAAGTCTCATCTAGACTCTAACAACGTCATTTCTTTGGAGGTGATTGGTGTTGAGCTATTTTTCATTTTTACCCTCAAGTTTACTTTAGAAATTCATTGGGTTAATGCTTCTCCATATTTCTCAACTACTCTCCCCAATATCTTCATCCTAAAACCCAAGTTCAACAAAGCTAATACCATCTAGTGTATTTTGTCCTCCATGGCATCCAATCCATCTTCTATAGAATTTTTGGTTTCCCCTATCACTTTCTCAATTGCTTCCAAGTGCACGTCAATAGCCCCACACATTACACTACTCTCCTCCCCAAATTTATCCAAAGTGATAGGCAATGGTGACGGATTTCTTCGATGCCTTCAGTTTGACTCGTTGAACTCCATTGTTGTTGTGTTCACGTCTGTGGAGAATAAGACTAAAGGGTTATCCATCCTACTAATATTTGTTTCCCTAACACCCCGCTAGTTCTACTCATAAATTCCACCTATTTATGAGGTACTTGAATGGCATGCCATACCGTCCTTCAAGGCCTTGACATGGATCCCCAAGAGGTAGAAAATAGGTGGCATCATAAATGTGAAAAGGATGGTTGTGATGGTAAGGGGGTGGAAGATATGGGAGTTGGAAAACGGGGACTACCTTAGGTTATACATCGTTTTTATTAACATAAAAACCCTACCTTTTCTCCTATCCCTTTTTCTTCTTCCTAACATCTATAACTTGAGTTATAAAAACTTCTCTCTTCCTTTCAACCACCATGTTAGCTAACCAATGAACTACTATGGTTTCCCTTTCTTCAACTATGCATAAACATCATATTTTTCCTTCTAGTTATGTGATTAATCGAATTGATTTTATTTTATAAGCACCCAAAACAATCTATTAGAGATATAAGGCTTACTATGTAATAAACTCACTTTATGACTTTAGAATATGTTAATGTTCATTTTTTGTGTAAAGCAATTTATCCCACATTCATAAGTGGAAATGATTTGTTTAATGAACAATGACATATAAGGAGGTAAACTCCTTTGTAATATATTCAGCAGTTATTCATTAATAATATCATATGGTGCTATTGTGAGTATCTCTCTTTGAGCTTAGTTATGTGACTCAACCCTATATAGGGTTTCCTCATTTAGTGATCTAGCTCATTTTGTAATATGGTATCAAAGAAGGAAGTTGTATAAGAGTCTTGGGCCTTTGAAAGACAAGGTTTCCACTCTTGTGACTTCAATAGTCTGAGAGCCATGAAGTGCCACAATTTGAGGAGGTAACAAGGGTTTTATTGCAATTCTACAATTGATCTCTCTCAAATTTGCAGTATCTACAACATTGGTTTGTGTAACCTTTCTTTGCATCCGTCGGTAATTATTTTTTAGCAGTGAAAAATATCAAATTTGATCAGTCATGGAGATGTCGTTAAAGAAGTACTCGGGTTTCAATTTCCATACGTGGAAAATGAAGATCCAAATGAAATTAATGAATAAAAACCTTTGGGGAATTGTCAAAGGAACCAAGACAACACTTGTAGATTCGAACAAGTCGATAGAATGGAAGAGCAGAGATGATAAGGAAAAATCCATTATTGGCCTTGCCCTCTTGGATTCAAAGCTACATCACGTAGATTTGAACAAATCATCCAAGGAGATCTAGGAAAATCTCAACAACTTATTTGGGGCACAAGCAATGAATGCGAAATTTTCCCTGAAATTACAGTTATCCATCTTTAAGATGCAAGTTGAAGTCACCATGTCAAGTCACGTCAACAATCTAAGATCTATTATCAAACAGTTTGCAGAAGTCAAGGCAGTAGTTGATGAGGAGGATGTCAAGGATATTCTCTTGAACAGTTTGCCACCTAAATACAGTAATGTTATCTTTACCCTGGGTCGGCTACCTTCACAAAGTATGAACGAAATGATTGTAGCATTGCTAGCAGAAGAAAAGAGAACCAATGAAGGTGATAGCCAATCGAAACTTGCATTTTATGCAAGAAACAACCGCAATAGATGAGCAAAAGACAAAGAGGAAATAGAATGCCACTATTGCAAGAAGTTGAGTCATATAGCTTGGAATTGTAGACATTGACTCGGTGACATTCTTAAGGAAAATGTCAAAGATAAACAACATATAGCGAGTGTATCCATGATTGAATATCCACTGGATGTTGATAGTGGTGAAGAATTTGCTGAAGAAAAGGGATTTTACGCATTTTAGGAAGCCCGCGCTTTGAAGACACAAAGGGATCAGTTAACAGCTCAAAATGGATTGCTTCCTAGTTAGTTCAGAAGTTGTGGATATAGGGAAAGATCACTCACTAGTTGGAGAGGCATGCATGTGGATTGCAGTCTACTAGTGAGGTTACGCGACATGCATGTGGATTGCAGTCTACTAGTGAGGTTACGCGACATGCATGTGGATTGTTATCCAATAATTGATTTGGGAGATCCGTTATTCAAGAGTTCGAGGAGGTGGAATCCAGGAACTCGAGAATTCAACTCAACAGCTACACCTTTACGAGGGTTATGAGGCAACTTGATGAAGCTCACACTGGTCCAAGAACTGTGTTCAAAAAATAAGCTTCTAAAGGATGTTATTAGTGTTTAGTGTTCAGTTTATGTGTTTTACATCCAGCATATGTACTTGATTTCAACATTGTATGTCTTATGGGGGGTATTAGAGATATAAGGCCTACTATGTAATAAAGTCACTTTATGACTTTAGGATATGTTAATGTTCATTTTTTGCGTAAAGCAATTTACCCCACATTTATAAGTGGAAATGATTTGCTTAATGAACAATGACATATAAGGAGGTAAACTCATTTGTAATATATGCACCAATTATTCATTGATAATATCATATGGTGTTATTGTGAGTATCTCTCTTTGAGCTTAGTTATGTGACTCAACCTTATCTAGGGTTTCCTCATTTAGTGATCTAGCTCACTTTGTAATAGAATCCTTACTCTTGTTCTAGAATTAGTCATTAATGATCATACAATCCCCCCTCCACTTTTACGTTCTAACATCCAAGCTTAATGCACGGTGCATCGACCTTGGCTCTATTTGTTGTAGAATTCCCTAGGAATTTATTAAAAAACTCCTAAGTATGTCATCCATATCCCTAATCACTCATCCCCCTTCAACAAGCCTTTGGTTCCCCTCTATTTCCCCATTAAAATTAAGCTTAATATAATTTTCTCTCAAGGGATTCCATGTACAAAGAGTTATGTGGTCCTTTATGCTCTATCCTTCAATGAGAATAAAACCTAATTAACCCATACCCTAATTAAACCCTAATTATTCACTAAAAATCCTTATTAACCAAAATAGTAAACCCTACTCGTTTACTAATAAACCCTTAGTAACCCAACAAAACCTTAACTATACACTAATAAACTTTAATTAATCCAAATGAACCTTAATTATTTGTTATTAAACCCTAATTAAGCAAAACAAGCCCTAGTTAAAACCTAATTATTTGCAAATAAACCCTTATTAACCTAAACACATCCTAATTAAATCATATGTATATGTTAATAAACCCTAATTAACCCAACAAGTTGGAATTAAAACCTTATTAACCCAAACAAACCCTAATTGTTTGGCAATAAACCTTAACTAATCGACACAACCCCTATATAAACCTTGATATATGATTAAAAAACTACTTAACCAAAAAAAACCTAATTAAACTACAATTATTTGTTGATATACCCTAATTAAACTATAATTATTTATTGGTATACCTTAATTAAACAATGATTATACAAAGATAAATGTTAATTAACCTACCCTAAGTAATCCAAGCAATACTAATAATCATTAATTATCCCAAATAAACCTTATTAAACACTTATTGTATGCTAATAAACTCTAATTAATACTTCATCATATGTTACTAAACCCAAACTAACTCAAATAAATCCTCATTATATGCTAATAAACCATAATTAGCCCATGTGATCCTTAATTAAACCATTATTTTATCTAGAGTGTAAAAATATTACAAAGAAGGTCATTGCATTGCAACAATTCTATAGAAATTGACTATGCATATTCAAATGATTGATGGCAAAGGTACCAAGTCATCATATATTTATAGGTGGAGGTGAATCAAAAAAATCACATGCTTAAGTTTCACAACAAACATGTAAAAGTCTTTACGATCCTAATTCCATGTAACAAAATAACATGAACCAATGAGGTAATAAAGGAATATAAAGTACAAGAGATGTGAATCAAATGTCTTGTCTTGTCACGCCACCTGTTAATGTTGCAAGTGGATGGGCTTGTTAACAGATATTGTCAAATTTTAATTTTAACACGGTTGTGCACAAATTCCACTAGCATAAATCCACCTTAACCAAACCTAACTATGTTTAAATAGTCTTTGAAGGTAAAAAACATTAAGTTTGCACCTTGAGGTTTTTATCCATGTCGACACTTAATAACTTTGAGGTTACACTAGTCATACAAAGCATTGTTTTAGCTTTAGCATGTCTACAAATTGAATCAATATGTAACAAAGCTTTACACTAGATGGAATATGCATAAAATGTAATGATGTTACTCTTTATTAGCCATGGCCAAATAATCTGTACTGCATCAAATTTGTGTGAACAATGTGTATTTCTATAACGGTAAAGTGAATCAGGTCATGTTCATGTTTGAATTTTTTAACAAAGGCCACTTATTTTTTTGTCAGAATGCGATCAAAACTCCTAGGAAGTGTCACTTTGAGTATCCATGTGTAGAGAACATACAAATGGGTTGAGAATAGAAGGTAGGATAGTTGCGGTGAACTCCCACTGACCTATCTCTAGACCACACCCCAAATGACTCATGTTCATGATAGCTAACATCTATAGTAATGCATGTGTAAATTATTGGTAAAATTGTGTGTTTTTTGTTGCCCGATATTTTAAATGAACACTTTTACCAATCATTAGGGTAGAACAACAAAATATATATAACAATGTTGCAAAAAAAGTATACAAGCGCTATAAAATAGAGGAGAGAGAAAGAGCAAGGAAAAAGTTTAGTAAAAAAATATAAAAATATATAAACTAAAAAATAAAATTAGAATAAATGGAGAAATAAAATTTCCATTAAAAGGAAAAATTGTTTAGAGCCTATAACTAGAAAGATGAAAAATAGAACTAAGAAAAATAGGATGGGAGAAGGAAAGAAAGTTACAAAGGAAAACATAGTAAGAGTTGAAAAACAAGGACAACTTGTTCAAAATGAGAAAGCAAGCTTGAAGCTAGAATAAGGAGGAAAGGAGATCCAAGTATAATTAGAGCGTAGAACAAGAAAAAGGAAAGTAGGAAGATTACTAAATGTATATGACAGACAAAGAGACTAAATGAAAATAACAAATAGAGATAAGGTTGAAGAAAAGAAAAGGTTTAGAATTGGAAACTATAGGGAGGGGAAAGGGGAGGTTAAATTATACAAGGGAAGAAAATGAGGATAAAGACCAAGATTGAGAACTAAGTGTGGCACAATAAATTATTAAACCAGTGGGCGAGGGGGATTAATTAGGGACGAGTAAGAATCAATTTATATAGGTAAGAAAAAGTGAGCACAAAAAGGATGGGAGGTGTCACCCCTCATTTTACATGAGGCCTACACTAGTGAAATTTTTTCACTATGCTTGTGATTTTTATCACAAAAGCGGGTTTATAGGTTGATGGAGCTTTGGATGGCCTAGGTGTAGTAAGTTCACCTGATGATCTTTGATGCCTTGGTTGATATTTGATGACTTGATGGTGTTTTGTTTGGTATGCTTTCCTATCATAAAGAAATCATTACACTTGGTCATGTGATATTCTAGCCTTCATTTTTACTATATGATTATGACTTCCTTGATGGAATTCCCTAGCACTTTTGAGATAAGTTGGTATGGTGTTGACATCTTCATTTAGTTAGCATGATAGTGGTATAGAGCACTTGGCATGCCCCCCTTGTCTTGACTTGGTTTCACATTTTTGGGTGATTTGACATGGTTGGAACCCTGGTGCGAGAACACCTTTGCTTGTATGGAGACACTTGGCATTTGTGTGGCATCTTGTTATCGTGGACCAACACTTTTGATGGAGCACTCACCTTATGCAGACACGTGGAGATGGTTTTAGCCCTTCTAGTGGCTAATTTTACCTATATTTAGGTATGTGTAGGTTTATTGTTGGAGAGACCTAGCCTAGGTGGCTTGGTTTCATGCATGGAATAGTTTATGATGACATGGACTAGAGTTTTATGATGAGCGCTCACTCCCTTTGGTACACATGTTGAGGCATGGTCATACTTAATTATTTCTTGAGGGATTGTCCCCTTTCTTTATAGAGTTGTTGAGCCTCTTAAGGAACTTGCGCATGGTTTATCCCCTTAATTCATGGATCCATAGTCTTAGCACACATGTTGAGGTCCTCCTATGTTTGAGGAGTTGATACAACAACTAGTTAACCATTGCTTGCACACATTCTCATGCATCGTTGATGGGGTGTCTTTTTGGAGATCTACATATGCCACTTGGAGGTCTCACACTTGCCTTCTGTGGAGTTTGACTTGGTTCAAACCCTCATTATGGAGGACGTCCACCTTTCTTGGAGCCTTATTGCACACATATCTATATCATGGTTGAGGACGTCCACCTTTCTTGGAGCCTTATTGCACACATATCTATATCATGGTTGAGGACGTCCACCTTGGGAGATGCCACACATCTCTTGAGGAGGTTTTTCATGGTTTCATGCCCACTTGGAAGATGGCATCCACTTAAGGAGGTTGCTTACACACATTTTATGGAGGACATCTCACATATGATGCCACACGTGCCACCTTATGAGAGTTTTAGTTGGTATTTATACATCCTTTCATGATTTGAGGATGTCTCACCTTGGAGAGCTACACGTCCACCATTTGAGGAGCTATACTTGTCATTTGAGTATTTTGTTGCACATATGTTGAGGATCTATTGATCGAGTGATTTTTCTTGGAGGATACCATGGTCTTATTTCCTCATGATCGAGACATTCCACCTTCAAGGAGCTATTTTGTTGGATATTTGTACATCTGGCTTGACCGCCATTATTTTGTTAAAGTTTCTGTTATTATTAGGTTACTTTCCATTTACTAGATAACAATAGCATAGATAGGATCATTGAGAGAAACACAATCACAAGAGTACACAAGCATTTATCCTGGGAAACCCTCAAGGGGAAGAAAACCCAGCAAAACTTCCTTAATATAGATAGCCAATACAACGCCAAGATAATGAACCAGACAACAGAGAATATCCAACATTGAGCAACACGCCTCTCTCTCTTCCTTCTTCCGGCAACCAGCAACTGCAGCTTCCTTCAAAACTTGTGCACTAGATGAGTGAGCTGAGTGTGTGTTCAAATGAAGCATTGGCCTCTCTTATTTATACAATTCTGGCACGTGTGGAAGTGTCTCTTCACTGGCAGGGCCGACTTCTTCCTCTGGGTGGTTATAACCACCTTTAAAATATTATGGGGCCTCTTTAATATATATTGGGGCCGACTTCTTATTTAGCCTATTACAATTAGGGTTTGACCAATCCACAAAAGGGGATTTGGTCAATTACAATGACGGACATGATCAATCCACAAAAAGGGATTGACCTAATCAATAATAAATATATTTTATCTTTATCCACAAAAGGGGATAAGAATATTCTTTGCAGTTACACTACATTTTAACACTCCCTCTTAACAAGAAGGATATTATCTATCTTTTGACAGGTCACCGGATGTCAACATCAACTAGGTAGCGGCATCCACTGGATAGCATCATCAACTGGGCAACATCATCAACTAGGCAACATCATCGACTGGATAACAGGAGGCATCAATATCTTCCACTTGGTCATCT
>ML781007.1:312058-356115 GCA_009831015.1 Picea engelmannii | reverse complement strand
TAGGGTTTCACTTTCCGGGAGATCTAGCCACTGAAAATGTGCGCTGAAGATGCCAAAATGTTCCTTGAGGTAGGGCACACCTTTCTAGATGGATTTGGGGCTGAAAACCTTCTTCAATAAAAAGCCCTAATTTTCATGTACAACAGCAGTGACGTTTTTCTTTTTCATGTGAAAGATGCTCTCTTCAGCTTAGCTCCGATACCATGTTAAAGTTTCTGCTATTATTAGGTTACTTTCAATTTACTAGATAACAATAGCATAGACAGGATCACTAAGAGAAACACAATCACAAGAGTACACAAGCATTTATCCTAGGAAACCCTCAAGGGGAAGAAAACCCAGCAAAACTTTCTTAATATAGATAGCCAATACAATGCCAAGATAATGAACCAGACAACAGAGAATATCCAACACTGAGCAACATGCCTCTCTCTCTTCCTTCTTCCTGCAACCGGCAACTGCAGCGTCCTTCAAAACTTGCGCACTAGATGAGTGAGCTGAGTGTGTGTTTAAATGAGGCGTTGGCCTCTCTTATTTATACAATTTTGGCACGTGTGGAAGTGTCTCTTCACTGGCAGGGCCGACTTCTTCTTCTGGGTGGTTATAACCACCTTTAATATATTCTGGGGCCTCTTTAATATATACTAGGGCCGACTTCTTATTTAGCCTATTACAATTAGGGTTTGACCAATCCGCAAAAGGGGATTTGGTCAATTACAATGATGGACATGATCAATCCACAAAAGGGGATTGATCTAATCAATAATAAATATATTTTATCTTTATCCACAAAAGGGAATAAGAATATTCTTTGCAGTTACACAATATTTTAACATATTTTATGTATTTTTATCATGTTAGTTGGAGGATATTGTTTCTTTACTCCTCCCTAGGATAGATCCAGGATTTTGGTAGTGGATATTATTATTTTATTGTAGATGAAGATGGAGCTCAAACCTATATAAGGGTTTGCTCTGTTCATAATTTCTCATGGTTGGATTTTCCGTGTTTCCTCCCTTGAAGCTTAATGGATATATCTTTCTTGGAGCATATGTGATGTATAAGGGTTTCTTTCCTATCAATGTGAGTAATGCTCTAATGCTTTTTATTGTTGCTTATGATTGTAGAGTTTCTAGTACTTGCTATTGATCGACCAATTGGTGAAGGGTATATCTATCACGTTGGAAAGGTTGTGTGAGGAGTTTTTTCCCTCCTTGACCCTTTGTTGTCTTTTCTATAGAATAATCTCTTGCATCTTACATCTACATGAGTGGTTGCTAGGCTAATACTCCATGGTGGGATGCACCTCATTAGCAAAGTTTTGATGTGCCACTTTTAAGACCCTCCTAGTATTCCTTTACTTTCATTTTCAGCAATAATAAGTTCTTGTGGCATGCATATGTGGCCCTTGTAGTCTTAACCCTTTATTGAGCTTGCCCTCTTGGATTGGCTTCTTGACTCCATTTTCCCTTGTTTGTATAGGCACTAATCTCTTGATCCTTCCATCATTCTTTTACCTTTATACCTTTATACTACAAAAAACATTGTTTTGCTAGAGCTATCTCTTCACATCACCTCTAAGCTCCATTGTTATAGCTTTAGTAATCCTAATTCCCAGGGATACCCCCCTTGAGTTGGAGAAGAACCAACCTAAAGTGAGGGGATAGGTTTCTTAGGTGACAGTGGTAACCATCCTAGTAGTTCCCTCTCGGGTCACACCTTGTGGATTAAGAATTTTATCAATAAGTGCATGTTGGGGAGGTAACATGGGGAAAATGAGGAAAGATGAGGGGACAATCACAGAAGGGGGCATATAAATTAGGAGGGGGGAGGGTATCCAGGAAGGGGGACTTCAGGTGGAAGCAGTTGGAAACATTGAGAGAAGAGGGAGAATCTTAACCAGGATTACTTTGGGTGCAAAGGTGATTTATGATTGGTTAACATATATGGCTAAGTTGGAAGCCATCTTTTCAAATAACATTGAGAGGGTTCTTCTTAATTTCTGCAGCTTCCCTAATAAGCTTAGTGAAGTAATTTTGTGTTCTAGCAAGAATTTTGATTTGGTTGAAACAATTACCATGCTCAGTTTTGTAAGAGTGTTCAGCTATTGCCATTTTCATTTTCCAATTATGGGAAGTATCAGAAATGTGTTCTTTGAGCCTAATGTTAATGGAAAGTCCTGTTTGGCCTATTATGTATGTAACACCATAGGAGAAAAATGGTAATGCTTTGAAAATTTCAGCAAAGCTAACCCAATATTAGGATGAAAAATCTATCAATAAAAGAGCAAGACAAAAGCTCCTTTAACAACATAGTTGTATGCCTCGGTTTTGTTTGTTGAAACTGGAGTACTATATTGGTAAAGCACCAGCCCCTGCCAACACTAAAAACTCATTACAATATCCAGGTTCCAAATCCAGATTTCAACTAATTGACAAGAAAATTGTGTGTTTCCATTCATTATTCTTTGATAGCTAACAGATAACTAGCTGTGACTGAGACCAAGTGGCAATGTTCAACCATTAATGTTAAATCATTCCATAAAAAATTGGAACACCTCGCAGTTAGTCTCCTTCGTGGATAAATTCTAGTAATGCATGATCCACTATATTCTGCAATCCAGAAAAGCTCCTAATTCTGGTTGGCATATTAATCGAAAGTTGCCCAATATAGATTTTAATCTGCCTCTCTTATCCTCCTGGGCCTGTTTCGTTGCTCACCCATCAATATCTTTCCACTAAATAATCGCTTAGCTAAGTTTGGTTGTACATGCATTTATATATAATCAATGTCATAATCACTCTGGAGTAGAGTAGATTAGGACAAGATATTGAGAAATTGAGATACTGGCAGATTGCAATATATAGTTTACTGCATTTATGTAGTGCAGAATTCAATCCAAATACAAGGAATAATGACATGAACCTTATTATAAGAATGAGAATAACAAGTTTTGCTTCTTCTAATAAATGATCCTGACCTGCATAGTTTGATGGCTGCAGTCAGTCTTCTTGAATGAAAAGTATGTTTTTTCATGGCTGAGGCTGAGAATGACATAAGCCTATGAAGGTTGAACATGAGTAGCAAGCAGCTAACCAGGAAAAAATGCTTGCACCTTTACTTTTCTCGACACCGAAGATTAATTCTCATTTGGTCATCCATATGAGAGAAATTGATGCAACCATGCTGACCTAACCAACCAAGCACCCATTGTCTGCAAAACCTTCTTTTAAATAAGAAGCTGCCCATGTTAAAGTCTACACATTCCCATTGATGCTATCAAGCACTCTATGCTTTTTATTAGTACTCCAGTTGCTTGACCATATTTTACTAAGTATCCTCTTAGACTTGGAAGGTATAGAAGAGCAAATTCCTTTTAACCTTGTATTCTTCACTACTTGTTGTCCCTTATCACTATGTTCTTTCTCTGAATCTGCTAGCTGCAGCTTCATATTTGCTAAATCACTTCTTAACGATTCAAAATTCTCATTGACAGAATCCCATTCATCTTTGAATGCACTTGACTGAGAAACTTCTTTAGTCACGAGCAAGGCTTTAATATTATCCGGTAACTCATTCAGACGTTCACTTGACATTGCAGCCCTTACCTGGTCAAAAAAGAGTACCTGTACTACAACTCGAAGTGGCAATTGTTCATTTTGAGCAGCGTGCATGCAAGCCTCCACTGAAAGCTTCTTGCAGTCCAAAAGTCGGCATATTCTTTTTCTCTCACTTTTAGTCAAACCAGGATGTTCCTGCAATATTTACACATGCCTACAATCAGCCAACCCAATACAGGACTATAATTATCTCCAGGGCCTATACAAAGCCAATTCCTTTAAACTAGTATCAGTTATTATGCTTGAAACAAGGATCAATAGAAAAAGCTGTGGCGAATAAAGACAACCAAACAACCATGAAGATAGACAGTAAAATTTAAAATAACCCTAACAGACAAACTAAGGGCATCTGTCAAGAAATAAGAATGATGTAGTCAATGCAAAATTCTAAACCTACAAACATCTCAAACATATAACGGAGGAAGTGCCTAGAGTAATTTACAAGTTTATCATGGCACCTTCAGGTATGTATCAATGGCCCTGTACAAGTCATCATGAACTGGGCGTGCAAAATCAGGTATAATTTCTGCAAGAGCTACAAATTTAGGGATAGATAGATTTGAATCTCGAGCAATTTCTCCCAAATAAGTATCAACCAGTTTTGCAACTTTTAGCTTTGAGTTGTAGGTTGCAGAAGATATTCCCTTCTCCACAAAATTAACATATTCAGCTGACCTTGTTCTACGCTTCATGTTTTTATGCTTTGACCGAACAGGGCTGGTGGGAGGACTCATGCTCTGTGTCATGAAATGCTCCAATATTGTCTGCACAAGGTCCACATCATAAAGAGTCTCACTGGCATAAGACAGAGAAGGAATAAGGAGGTCATTCAATTCTGCATCCTCTAACTGTAACCCAACTCGTCTAGCAAGCTGTGTTTTCGAGGAAATGGAAGCGCTCAATATGGTAGCTGCCTTCAGCAGTTTCAGTAAAAAGCTGCATGACGTAGAATTCTTTTCAGGAGGTAGCAAACTAACAATAGTTTCCAAAAGAAATCGATGTTTCTCTGCAATCTCTACATAATCAGTGGAATGACTGTGAGTATTTAACTTGGCAGACTCTCTTTGCTCTTTAGACATTCCCGGTAACCAATGAAAGGCATATACTCTCAATGCTTCTCCAAGAATTTCATGGGATATTTTTCCTGTGGATTTAACAGCTACCATTACTCTCCAATACAAATCAATTTCCAGTTCAGAAATGTCTTCAACCCACCAATCTTTAGGAACAAGGTGATGATGCTGGCTATGAATTTCATTCAATGTAGGGTTCGATATGCTTCTGAATGATTTTTTATCTATTCTTGTATAAGTAAACGACCAATCTACATTTGCTGGATCTGTTAATGCCTTCCAAGCTACTGCATCAACGCATCGACTAATAATCTGCAGATTTTCAGACCAAGGCAAGAATGACTTTGTAGTATGCAATGTAATGATAGAATCTTTCCAGCCATTAAGGATGCTTGAATTGAGAAAGACATCCAATTTCAATGTTAGGTTTCCTTTCTCTATTCCTTCAGTCATTTCAAGATACTCTGCAGCACAACGTGCAGACACGATGTTCAGGGCACTTACGGTGACTATGATCCCATAGCAAAACTTGGCACAAAACTCAAATCCCTCTGCCCCCCCAGGAATATCATTAAGGGACACCTTGTCATTCTTGGATTCACGAGCTTCARCAGCTAGTTTCTGCAGTCGACCAGACTTTGAAAGCAGTGGAAACTGCAAAAATGAGTTTTTGAGTCTTAAAAATCAAATCTTATTTTTCTATAATCATATTCATCAACATTGCAAGTATTATCAATAACATGTACATCATAGCCACAAGTTCACAAAAGTAGACATAAAAACTTATTCTCAAACTGCTGGGAACAAGGCATTGCAGGATTCAAAAATAACAAAATGTAAAGCCTAAGGGAAAAGAAGAACAAGGGAAGAAATTTTCAAATAGCATAAGGAAAGCTGGAGCAAACTGTTGCAAACTTCAAAGGCATTATGCAGGACAGAATAAATAATAGTTCTGGACCTGCATCTAGGAAATAAATGTGGAGTGTGCAGTAAGGTTCTTTTGGTTAAAATGTAGGTAAGACCAGTTGGATCAGAAATTCCTGAGATCTAAAATCTTTCTTCGAAAAAGATGGATAGACAAAAGTGCAGCAGAAGACTGCAGCCTCACTGAGAAATTGGAATAGATCACTTTTTGAACATGATACTACTGATCATTGCGTATCTCCAACTTGTCAATTGGGTCTAGCTCAGGTGGTTGAGAGGAAGAGTGTTATCCTTCCCACCCAGTATCAATTCCTGCAAGTGACATGTTGAGCTCTTTATGAGTGTATTGTTGTATCAGCCTTGAGCCCTGAAGAATCTGGTTTACACTGGGTACCATCCTCAGAATGATGGGAAGTGCCTGGTGCGTTTCCCTGGAATATGTATTTCACGAAGAAAAAAAAATTGCTCATCTCCAACAAGCAAGGAAAGCCACCAAACGAAAACTTTGTAGTGAGTAGTGAGCAATCTATGTCATAGTACCAGAGAAGTACACAAAGTAGTGAGTACATTGTTTAAACTGATAAAAGATTGCATACATAATGTTTTTCTATAAAGACCATAGAAAGTCATACAGAGCAGAAAGCCAATTCAAGATCAAAATAAGCAATTCAATCCATACTACATAACTAGGAAAGATTAAATTGCACCAAAGCAGGGTCAAATCCATCAGAAAATGATCAATTCCATGCCAAGCACTTCTTGATTGTGTTCATCTAAGGTCAGCTGCAACTGCCGACAGATGAAATAAAGGGCTGATGTCAACAATGCCCTAAACACATTATCACAGATAACTATGCAACTGAGATGAACAATCACCACAATTGATAATGATTTATGAACAACAACCAAGTAAATTTAGGTGTGAACTGAAGAAAACTGAGGTTCTATGAGGATGCCAACTAAGGTCTGCCTTTGACCTTGAGATTGGCTCTAAGTTTCAATCTTCAAAACTGTCCTTTTCTGTTTTAGGACAGCAAACAGTTTAGTAACTTTCTGCCCATAGTTTTTGTAGGTTAAGTGTTCTTTGAGGTGCCCTTGCAAGTGTTTTCGTAACCCAAAGTTAGCACATGCAATATAACTCAAAACAAGTAACACTTCCTCTAGATCTTAACAACACAAGTAAGCTGATCTACACTCTAAGCATGCATGAAATGAACACAAGTATTTTTGGTCAACATGACCTTGGATAAACCCCCCCCGGGGAAAACCAGTTTGGAATGGAAGTATATAAGTGGTGTCTAAAGCATGAGATACAACAAGAAATACAATATAATGGAACCTGTATACAAAGCAAGCTCCTCTCGAGACTTACCAAAGGAACCAGGAAGAAATGCGCCCAAGACTAGTGCGCCTCTTCCTCTTGTTGCCAAATCCACTGAAGTGAAGTGCCCTTGACCCTGGATGCTCTGAAGAAGAAACCCTTGCACACAAATGTGCTCTTGTGTGCTACCTCTCCACTGAAACAAACAGATCTGACTTCCTCCAACTGTAGCCTCTCCCTGCTACGTGTGCACCCTCCTCCAAGCAAGTGTGATCACCACTAAATAATAGGGTCTCTAGCTGTCATAGCTCCTCCATGAATAGAAGCACCCTTGCTTCCCTCTTCCAATGCCTCCAACCCCATGCTCATTCTCCTGCTCAAGCTCTCCAAGTGAACATAAGAGTGAATGAGCCTCTCTTGGCCTCTTGTGCCCTTCTTGAGCAAATCATAAGGAAACCTAAAAGATGAATGGCTAGGATCACTCCAAGCCATCTCTAATCCATGGTTGAGATCTCTCCAAAAGAATCTCAACTCAAAACCCACTTTGGGTTAAGTTTCCATAGTTCACTTTATGTCCCTCAATTCACCCACAAAGTGAATGAATAGTCACTTTAGGCTAAAATGACCAAATTTCACTTTTGACTTAAATCTCCTAAGTCAAAGTGAAATTAGACATAAAGTACAAAGTACAAGAGTACCAACATCTCCCTCTTGTGGTTAGAGGCTCCAAACCACAAGAGAACCACTTCCCGAGGTAGACCAAAAACTCAACATGAACAACTGCAACTAAATAGGGTAACTGTACAGTGCAAAGTCACAGCATCATGCCACTTAGTCACCACCGAATTTCTTATTTCTGCTGTCCTAATGCTTGAAGAGTTTAGTAGCAGAAAAGGCCTAATGTAAATTACATTATTTACAACCAAAGGCTATCTCTTAAAAGTTAGAAAATGTAATCGACTATAGTCTGGCTTTAAGAAAACAGGTTTTGGACAGAATTGTCATTCAGGCTGAGTTTGGTGCACATCCTTTGTGCCTTGAGATTATTTTCAGACTGGATTTCTGCTACACAGGTCATGATCTCTAGATGACATATCTTCCAGGCAAGAGCGCTACCCCTTCCTTACACTTTTCTCCTTAGATGAGATTGATCTACTTCTGCAGGCCTTCCCCTTGGACAATGGCATCTCTAGCTCTTTGAGACTTCTTTGCTCCTCCAATGTGTGATCGTTTCTATCAATCACCTCCCCCTTTTCAAGTATTCTCTTGATGCACCTAGCCACCTCTTGCATCGAAAACAGGAGTTTAACAGGGTAATGAGCAGTGTTACATATCACCAATATATCGTGCAATTTTCCCCAAGTCAATATTATCAGCACAAATATTGTGATATTTTCTTCTGATGAAAATATTGTGATACATTCAACATATCGCGATATTTTAGTTATATGTCACAATTCAAAGGAAAATACTGCCCCTGCTAACACTAATAATGCTTTATAACCTGACTTTTGGTCTTTTTACCCTCGGTTTGAAAAATAGAGATATGGGATTGAGCTCTGAGAAGTTTGTCACCCTGGTAATCACTAGTGATATTAAATTCTTAAAGTAAAAAGACATCAAAGGAGAGATAAGGGAGAATGTCAATTTTACTTAAATTTTTAACATTACCATTAATTGTTTCAGGATGTTTGAGAGTGGTTCCAAACTCATCAGACTTCATATGGAGAAAGTAGAATTTCATATCCCATTCAGAATTCAGTAGACTTAATGGTTTTCAGGCTTGGCAAGATTGCAGTGTTTCCATTTAATCAAGTTCACCAAGCCCTCTATGTCCCTCAATGTTGGTGGTGCTAATTGTTGAACTCCTATGTCATGACCATAGTAAATACTAAATACTAAAAATGTACCCTTCACTCAAGCAAAATCATTGATTACGCATGCTAATCGTTTTCTACCTTATTTTAATGCTTGGACTCAGGAGTTTCATCAAAATTGGAGGGTGTGGACTGATGTCCCTAGAGGATTGAGATAGAGGCAAAGGCTAGAGGAGGGGGCAGAGGGTGCTAGTAATGATGAGAATCCCAATATAGGCGGACTCTAGAGGCCATTTAGGCCTTCAATGTCTATGTATTTTGTTTCGGATATGTATCATGATTCACACTCAGTGCCCTTTTGTTATATTCACCCTTTTCACCCTTAGTAGTTACATGTTATATACATGATCAAACCTTGCATATTTGGTGTCTAATGGTTTGGATCTACATTGATATACATTGATTTGCATTGGTGTCTGGCTTGGTCGTGACCTTAAAAATAGATTAAAAAAATATAATTAAATTTTGCATATTTTATGTATTTTTTAGTAGAGGATGATGTGACACTTGCTTGAGCCGACCTAGCACTCCTAACGATGATTTGGCACTTTCTTGATGAGGAAATATGACCTTCTTCATGAGGAGACATGACTTTTGACGATACATTGCACCTTTTGGGGAGAGACATGACTTTTGGAGCACTTACACCCCATTTGGAGACGACATCGCCCTTCTTGAGCCTTCTACACTCGCATGTGTGACACTTTTGAGGGACATTTTCATGTTTTAGCATTGTATCTTTGTCTTAGAGGCATTTTTGGGGGTCAGCCTAGACCTATCCACCTTGTATCATGGATTTCTTATGTTTTTAGGGGCTTTAGGTGGGTATTATCTCAATGAGAGCAAGCGCTTGGTTTCCTCATATAAATAGAGGAAGTGCTCCCTCATTTATTCATCATTGCTACTTTTGGAGGATTACTACTACTTGTCTCTTCTTTACTTTTTTTTTTCCTATGGATGAATAACTCATGCGACTTCTTGGAGAGATGATCTTTGGACACTTTTTTCAAGTTTGATGGATGAATTCATGGTTAGGGTTTCATGGATGAGCATTGATTTACCTAGTAAGTGTTCTTTCTAAGTCTTTGTGGATTTATTATGAATGTATTAAGTGTGAATGTTCTTATCAAAGTAGTGATAGTGCATTTTCCTTGTATTTTTCTTGAATGGGTCTTTTCTTGTAAACCCTAGGAAGGTTTGTAGTGGACTACCTTCCCTTGATATCATTTTTAAAAGCTTGTTAAACGACATGGGAATATTTTCTAGGATTTGTAGTGGACTACCCTAGTTGTTTTCCTATAGGATAGCCTTCTAAGGTTTGTAGTGGACTACCTTAGGGTTTATCCAAAATCCACCCTTGATATCAACTTCTGAAGGTTGCTAAAGGACATAGGACGACTTTCTAGGGTTAGTACTGGACTACCCTAGTTTCCTTTCTATATGATAGATTCTTAGGGTTTGTAGTGGAATACTCTATGGTTTTATCCAAGGTGCTATTTCCACCTTTGTCTTTCAGAAAGTTCATAGTTTGACTCCATTGCCCAAGAGGATTAAACAGCAATAATCTTAACTCCTTGTAGTAAGTCTTAAAACCTAAATTCACCTTTTCATTTATTGTTCTAGGGTTAGATTAGGGTTCGTGGCAACTATTCAATTTTCAGCCATATTTGTGCTAAACGTCTAAGATTTAATTGGCAAATTATCTTCAAAGTGTATCTTACTATCATTTATTGCATTGCTAATTTAATTTTCAGCCCTCTAGGGCTTGAAGTCTTGCATGGTTAGGGCTGTTATGCTCTCTTATCATTTCAGCAAGTAATTGTTTGCTAAACCCTAGTTTAACTTGTATTTTTCATCCCTAGTTTTATTGCATGCTTAACTTGTTTAGAGGGCTGATTTATTGCTGTTGTTATAACTTGATAAATTGCTGAAGATTATCATCTTTTACACAAGCTTTGAAACAGCCATAGCTTTTTCTTTTATTTGTAGTGTTTGGGGTACCTTCTTGACCTATTGTAACTTGCTAGATATTATTAATTGTCTTGGATATCTCACACATACAAATCTGGAAATTGCTTCATCGAACCACCTTATACTTACCTTGGAAACCTTGACTTAGTGGTGGTGTGTTTGAGTAATTAACATAGGAGGCCATAGACTTGATCTCATCTTGCTATAGGATTCCTTGAGGTTACTAGGGAAGCCTCCCTTGTGTTGGATTTCATCCTTCACTAAAACGAGGGAAGTGATTGCTAAGGTGACAGTGGTAACACTTCCATGTTACACTTGTCTTAGCCCTTGTTAAAGGCTTTGCACAAAGGTGCTAGATATTGTGATAACAATGCCCTCTCGCTCCCTAACTATATGTGATAACAATAAACACATTGGGTACCTTATTGAAGCTTCTTCTGTGCAAGGACAAATCCGAGGTATTCTTCTTCCTAAAGGTGAGTAGCTACTTGATGTTCATTTTGTTGATGATTTTGTGCTCACACCATAACTCACGCAAGATTCTATTGAAGTTGCTTGGAAATTTTTGCTACAGAAGCTTGAGCAAATGTCAATGAGGAGAAGACAAAGGCTCTTATTACAAAACAAGAGGTCTTCCCTAAATGGTTTGACAAGAAACGGAAGATTAAGATTATCTATCAAGGGCAAATAATCAAACATTCGGGATTCTTTTAGAATTGATGTGTTGATGAAAGATATCTAGGACTAGTTATTAAACAAATTTGAAGGAAAGCTTAAAAGATAGCTGTCCCAAGAAACCCCATTGGTAGGTTGAATTGCTATAGCAAAGTTCAAACCGAACATTGTTGGTGGGCCATGCATATTATTCCTCCCTACTGCATTTAGATATATAAAATTGGAACAACTTCTTAGGTAGTTCTTCTAGGGAAAGCAAGGAGGGACAAGGGATTTACCCCTAGATGTTTGGATATTTGTACCTAGCTAAAAGAAGTGAGTGAGCCGGAACTGATTGAAGTTACAAGGTGTTCCATTAGCAACAAATGGATAGTGAGGGCTATGTATGGGAATGCTCCTTACCAGATCCTTCCCTGTCATCATATCCAAGCTGTCATCCATGTAGGTGACATTAAGGGCCTTTTTGGAATTTGCGATATTATTGATCCAGCAGTGGCATTTAAAATCCCAAGATCGAGTTCTCAAGAGGGTGTGGATTTCTCACCACACATAAAATGTTGGAACATCCATACATATTGTGCTTGACTAAGCTTGCATCCATCCTAACTCTGATTCACTCTTTTTTCCTTCTTTTGTGTTTAAAACATAGAGAACCGGTCCCTAACATCACCTCACTAAACAAGCTTTGATAGTGGCTTCAGTAGTTCAAATGAAACCCCAAAAACAAACATCTTTTTATCCAATACAGAAATGAAATGGCTAGATAGTAAACTTTATAAGCATCAACTTCTAAGTCATTTATGACCCTGTGCAAGAAAGCAGATGGTTTCAATTGTATTTGAGGTTCATCCGATCATTAAAACCTTGACAAAATTTACCTGTGGATCATCTAACAACAGCAAGAATAACCTAGCAGTTATTTCTTCTGAAGTAATTTCTCTGGTAGGAAATAAGCTCTGTCACGTTTGAAAGTTGTGACTGACAACAAAGTACAACAACTCCATAGTAAAGTCTGTTGAAAATTTGAAAACAAAAACAAAAAGGAACATTTATTGGAACAAAAATCAATATTTACTGTCTACCTTAGAAACCCATAACAATTTTTAGGAAAACTTAAAGAAAAGGACCAAGAGAGGAAAAATCAAACAGGAGGATACAAACATCATTTACCTTGTGCAACAAAAACTTTGTATCCTTAACTTCCACTACATAGTCAGTAGGCACTTCTATGGAAATTGTCCTGCTTCAAAAAAAACAAAGTAAACTTATTGACCTCAATGGCATTAAAGAACAAATTTTGGCTATCCAGCAGCAAACCAAAAACTAAATACTTCAGTGATAGTGATACTCTTACAAAGGTATAAGAGATTTCTATTTGTCTATAGAAAATCACAAACAAGCAAAGTGGCCAACAGCATCAAATACAATGCCTACAATATTTGACAAGACAGACAAGACAAACAAGTGCAACGCTGAAGATCAAAATGGATCACAAAACATAAATGCATTAAATGCTAGACAAATCAATAGCTGAGATTTTCTTCCTTTTGCACTCAAGGAATCTCTCAAACCAAAGACATCAATTGAGAAAATACAGCCGTTGTACAGGAAGCAAATAAAATTTGGTTGCTATCATGTTTTCTAATGTATGGAAGTTTTGACCATCAAATAATGATACCGCTTCATGGTAACAAGTTCAGTTTTGATAGTTGATGAATATTACCTCCATAAATTTTTGAAGATTTATAAATGCACAAACCTATTTGTCTTGTAGGAAATTACGCAGTCTTGAGATTTTGAGCAAAATATGTCAAGTCGGTTCCAAAGACCAAAATATTTGAAATCAAACTGTCAACCCTCAATATGTGGGAGAAACCTGAAATCTTCAATGAAAAAATAAATATATAAAAGCTCAAAGGTATCCACTTGTCAACTAGCTATTATTAATAATAAATATATTGAATTCTCCACAAAGACACTGTTGAGTTTTGTACTATGTTACCAGGAAACGGATCCGGATTCGCAAGATTTTTGAAAAGCCAGGATCCGGATACGGCTGGGAAATGCCACGTACAAAAAATATAATAATATTTTTAAATAATTTAAAAATATATTCAAAGTTGAGAATCATAACCATTCATGGATCACAACATTAGAACTGAGATCATTAGATAATTTGTAATTGTGTAGACTGAAATCATGATGCATCATCTCATATAAAAAGGGTAATAGTAAATACAAAATTGAGTGTCTCATCACAGAACACTCTACTAGTATGATAGTGTACAATAGGTCCAACTACATATCCTGAAATGGGTCTACATCCTCATCATCTAGATATTGCAACTCTACATCATGAATACACGAGGGGTGTCTGGGAATGTTGGAAGCTATAGCAGAAGTCTGCACTGGTGGTTGGACATCCTCAAGTAGGTTGAGGTGAGTCATGGCATTAAGTGTCATGTTTAAGTCAGAGATCTCAGGTTCCACATCCCACACTCTGCTTGGACCCTTCTTATACTCTGGACTGGAATGTGATAGAAGGTGGAGGTTGGAATGAACATACACAAGATCCTCAGCCTTCCCTACTCCCAATCTGTTTCTCTTCACTGAATGGATGAAGCCATATGTACTCCAATTCCTCTCAGCTGATGAGAAACTGGCAACCTGCGATAACAACCTTGTCGCTAGAGTTGAGAGATGAATGCTATCCCCACCATGGAAGCCCCACCATGTAATAGGATCCATATGCCCCCGATCATCCATGGCTAGTGGATTTGAAAAGTTACAAGTGGACTATACAAATGCTCCAAATTCCTCACGTACTTCCATTGCCATTCCCACATCCCAGCAGATTTTCCTCAAAGCTGTCTTATATCCCTGTACCACTTCAAAACAATGTTGTATATCTCTTCTCGGGGAAAGTATCGGCAAGGGTCTGGAATGTAACTTCTCGGTGACATCGGTAGAAAATATCGGAATATCTCGGAAAATGTCGTAACACAGGCGTCTAACTCGGAATATTTCGAATATATCGGACATGGGTTTAACTCGGAATTTATCGGAATATCGGAGATATATCGAAGAGATATACAACACTGCTTCAAAATCCTTGTTTGGCGTTGTTCTACCCGGTAAAGAAAAAACTTTGGAATGATAATACTTGGGGTGTAGTGCATAGGCCAAAAGGTGTAATGGCGTGGTCATTTTGTTCCACCTTTTGGTAACTATGTCCTTCACTTCATGGTAAAACAGTTCAAGGGGATCATCATCATTGGCTTTGATAATTTCCCTTATCCTCTCTAGCATACTATCTATGCTTTCATAAACTTCCCCCAAACAAGGCATATATGTGTCAAATGTCCTAATCATGGTCAGAATTGGTTATGTAAACCGTAGAAGGTATTGGACCTCGTCCCACCATGCATCATCAAGAATGATAGACTTGATTTTTTGTCCTCTATCAGAAGAGGAAGTTCTCCACGACTCCCAACGAGGGTCGATGACCCTTGCCTGCAATGCTTGTCTAACCTCCACAAGCCTCTTTATGACTCAAGTGTGGGAGGAAAAACGGGTTTCGGCAACCTACAAGTTTTGAAAAGTCAAATCTCAAATTAGAAAACAAATACAATTAAATTATAAAAATTAAAAAAACATAATACAAATAATATTGATTAAAAATGGAGTACCTTGAGTAGCTTCAACTTTGCAAAACCCCGATATATGGCTTGGGACATGGAATGATTGGTGATGAACATTTGGATCTCCTTTGATGCTACAGATATTTCATTGATCCACCCAATCTCGTCAATCTTGGCAAGCATAAGGTTCAATGAATGTATTGCACATGGAGTCCAAAAGATGTGAACATACTGACCCTCCACAATTAAGCCCGCAGCTCTACAAACCTATGCATTGTCCGTGATTACTTGGACAACATTATGTGGCCCTACACTTTCTATTGCATCAATAAGAATTGTGAAAATGAATGTTGCATCTTTCTCTACTCCACTGCAATCAATAGCCTTTAAAAACATTGCCCCTTGGGGGCATATTGCAATAACATTAATCAAAGGATGGTTTTTTTGGTCTCTCCATCCATCAAATGTTGATTTTTCAATAAGCAAGAAGTTCATTTCATCTTAGCATTTTACTTAAACCATAAACAATTTGCAGCAACCAAGATTGCAAGAAGAAACACCATGCACAAGTACACAAAAAGTATCCTAGGAAACCCTTCTCAACAAGGGAAGAAAATCCAGCCAAATCCTTTGCTATATTCTTCAAGAGAAAGACCTTCACCACCAAGAAAACCTAGCACACAAGAGGGTGCTTGCAAACCCTAGAAGACTAGTGCCCAAGAGAGGTCTGCACTTTTCCCAAGAAGGTGTACTTGCTGAAATTTGCAAACTCGCACAAAAGATATGATTCCTCAATGGGGAATTTACCTTTACTTATATTAGACTTGATCTATCAACAGAAGTGTCTATTGGCACAACAGGGCCGACCTCTCTATCTCATAATATAATTAATATTAACCAAATTAATTATTTTTTACATTAATTATCAATTACATTAAGGTGGGGCTGACCTGTACCCTTTACATTATAATTAGGGTTACAGGCAGGTCTGACTCTTGAACAATATAGCAAGGGTTCTTATACACCCACTAGTGCTCATCCACTAGGGGCACATCCATAGGGATGTCCATATCTCTGGCTCACTGCATTACACTGAAGAACCACTTCTTCACTAGTGCTCAGCCACTAGGATCACGTTCACCTATGCTCGTCCACATGCACGTCCACTCAACAGATCTTCTTTCCCACTACATTACACAGGAGAGTCATCTGGAATTTCTCATCAACTCTCTGCTCAGAGGAGGCTAGTACATCATCTTCATTTCTGTCTCATGACGATGCACCCAGCACTTGGGATTTCACACATTCACCTTGTGCTCAGCCACAGGCACGTCCAACTCTGCAGATCTCCTTTCCCACTGTGTTACATAGGAGAATCATCTGGAGTTCTTATCAACTCTCTGTAAGGAGGAGGCCATCTCTACGTTCCAGCTCTGTTCAAATAGGAACCACACACCCCCCTTAGGGGCTCTCTCTCAGGTTTGTGTCCTGGAGAATGTCTGACATAGCTACAATCATCAACAATCCCTCTCATCTAGGGAGGCATTCTTCATCATGCCAAGTCTCACATGGATGTACTTTGAAATTTGTCTTGGCTGTAGTCATCAACACTCCCTCTCAACTAGGGAGGTATTATTCACCAAGCTAATTTGGTGAAAATGTTTGCAATCTGCTCATGTGTAGGAAGGTACTGCATGTGTACTATTTTCCTTTGCATCATATCTCTGATATAATGATATTTCATCTCAACGTGTTTCGATCCATCAAGAAACACTGGGTTCTCAAAGAGCTTTACACACGGCTCTTGTTATCATCATAGAATCCGTCTCATGATCAAGTAAATCTGTCAGAAGCTTGTGAAGCCACATTGCTCCACACACTGGATGTTATATACTCTGCTTCTGTGGTACTCAAGGCCACAAAGTTTTGTTTCCTGCTGCATTAGGAAACCATGGCAAACTTCACGGTAAGACAACAACCGGATGTGCTCTTCCGGTCCACTGTACTCTCTGCTCAATATGTATAGGCATATCCCTGCAAACTCAATTTCACACTTGAAGGCATATCTCAGACCATATCAAAATGTGCCTCATGTATATCTTAATACATGCTTCACTGTTGTCCAGTGAGTCTGTCTCGACTGGCTCATGGATTAGCTAAGCATATTCACTACAAAGCATGAATCAAGTCTGGTATTAACCAAATACATCAATGATCCAATCAGCTATGGATCAATCTCATCTGAATCTTCATCATTCATTTTTCTTCAAATCTATCACGTTGTTTTTGTATTCTGTCATACTGAACTTCTTTAATATTCCCATTGTATATTTTCCTTGACTCGGGAAAATCTCATTGGTTCTCTGTCATACTTCCAGGAAGTAGAGCATCATACTCAGATCCTTCATCTTATATAGTTTCCAACTCATGGATGGTAGTACGGATGTAAGTGTATCGGGCTTACTGGATCAAGTGTCTCATCATAGACAACTCCCTCTGTTTGTGAGAATCCTCGGGCTTTGTATTTCTTGACACTTCCATCAATTGCATGCTTGCTCTTATAGATCCACTTGGAAGTTACCAAAGACTTCCCTTCTGGTCTCTGAATAATATCTTATACATCATTCTTTAAGATACATTGGTATTCTTTTGTTATGGCATCTTGCCATACTTGTTTCTCTTGTTGTTTCTTCAATGAAGTGGCTCATGACTAAAGGATAGCTTTGAAAAACTCTTTTTCTTTCTCAAGGTGTCCCTTGAGGGACTTGTATGTTTCTCTGCCTTCTAGCAGAGTTTTGTTGACCCTAGTCATGCCTTTTTATGCCCTTACTACAATATCTCTGGACATATCAACTGGAGCAACTGGATTAGCTAGAATAATGTTTGTCTCCCTCTGAGCTGCTGAAGGGGAGAAGGTATTGTCTCACTATCAATCTCCATCTGAGATTCTTTGGATCTTTGAAAGGCTATCTCTTCTTCAAGGACAACATCTCTGCTTGTCTCAATCTGTCTCTGACCAGAAATGTTGATCTTGGAATGTCTTCGAAGATTCACTGTTATCCCATAAGTGTATCCTTTATCCCCGAATGGTCTAGCTTGACCTTTTTCTCTTTGGGTACATGAAAATACATTAGGCACCCAAATATCCTGAAGTGTTCAATCTCAAGCTTCACTCTGGTGAAGGCTTCTTCGAGAGTTATGTTTTTCAAAGTCTGGTGAAGACTCTTGTTCTAAACATACATTGTTTCATGCATGCTTTTGCCCATAGAATCATAGAAGGATTATGATCATGTATTATTGCATTGGTTGCCTCAATGATGGTTCTATTCTGCCTCTTTCTCAAATAGTTTTGACTCCCTCTGAAGTATAAACATCTTCCTTAGTTGTTAACCTGTCTGGAACAAGGAAACAAAAGGAACCAACACAAGAATATCTCCTAAAGGAGAATAATGAGTACATCCCTAGAATCAAAATAATTTAAGGATTGTTGTCATAGCTACAACACCTACTTGTAATGTAGCAAACTTTAAAAATATAGGTTAGAGGAATGACAATTACAACAATCAAACCTGGAGTCTTCACTTCCTAGTGTGTTGTTCCTGTGAATGCATTGAGATCCCTTTAGATCCGTGACTTCAGCAAAAAGTTTCTTCCTCCTGCAATTACCCTCATAACAATGATACAAATAATATATATATATATAAGTGCATACCTGAGGGTATATGATTTCTCCAATGGCACCTGGTTGATCTCTGTCCTCTGAGATCTTTCATGAAGAAGGTAGTCACGGTATCACCTTTTGTCATCTTGTTACTTTGAAGCTGGCCCTTCAATGTAAGAGTTTGTGTAGAGTATTGGCTTACTTGTCTTGTCGTTATCGTCCTTCCATTCATCAATAGTTGTCTCTGGTAAACCTTTTTGTATCACCCACAATAAGTTTTCTTCTGAAGTCTTGTCTTCTAGGAACTTGAAGTTGCTTGATCCATCAAGCTTATCTTCCATCATAGTTTTGTTCGTCATAATTTTAGGTTCTTCACAAACCCTTGTTAACTGGGCTAGAAAAACCTAACGGCTAGTCTAAGCTAGCAACCTTAGGTTTTTTTGGGCTTATGACTGCCAACAATAAGCCTTGAAAGTTAGAAGAACACAGGCAATCTTGAAGGCTTCTTCAAAGAGTTGCAAAAACCCTAAAAATAGAAATCTGCGAAAATTGCAAAACCCTAGAAACCCTAGGGCCAAATTTGAAAAATGCTCGGAATTTCACTCTGAGAGTTTCTGGAGGTGCGCTGGAGAAGGTCGTACTCTCCTATGCTAAAATTTGCCTCAACGTCCAAGTTTTAGGGGCTGAAACACCCAAAAGAAGAGGGTCATACAGAATTTCTGGGAACCTTAGGAGGGTCGTACAGTTCTGCAAAAGAGGAGGGAAGACTGGTAAAAGCTTGTAGCTTGTGTAATGGGTTCTTCAAGATCTATGCTCCGATACCATGTTGATTTTTCAATAAGCAAGGCTTAATCAAGAAGTTCATTTCATCTTAGCATTTTACTTAAACCATAAACAATTTGCAGCAACCAAGGTCACAAGAAGAAACACCATGCACAAGTACACAAGAAGTATCCTAGGAAACCCTTCTCAACAAGGGAAGAAAACCTTCACCACCAAGAAAACCTAGCACACAAGAGGGTGCTTGCAAACCCTAGAAGACTAGCGCTCAAGAGAGGTGCACACTTTTCCCAATAAAGTGTACTTGCTGAAATTTTCAAACTCACACAAAAGATATGATTCCTCAATGGGGAATTTACCTTTACTTATACTAGACTTGACCTGTCAACAGAAGTGTCTATTGGCACAACATGGCCGACCTCTCTATCTCATAATATAATTAATATTAACCAGATTAATTATCTTTTACATTAATTATCAATTACATTAAGGTGGGGCCGACCTGTACCCTTTACATTACAATTAGGGTTACAGGCAGGTCGGACTCTTGAACAATATAGCAAGGGATCTTATACACCCACTAGTGCTCATCCACTAGGGGCACATCCATAGGGATGTCCATATCTCTGGCTCACTGCATTACACAAAAGAACCACTTCTTCACTAGTGCTCAGCCACTAGGATCACGTTCACCTATGCTCGTCCATAGGCACGTCCACTCAACAGATCTTCTTTCCCACTGCATTACACAGAAGAGTTATATGGAGTTTCTTATCAACTCTCTACTCAGAGGAGGCTAATACATCATCTTCATTTATGTCTCATGATGATGCACCCAACACTTTGGGATTTCACACATTCACCTTGTGCTCAGCCACAGGCACGTCCAACTCTGCAGATCTCCTTTCTCACTGTGTTAAATAAGAGAATCATCTGGAGTCCTTCTCAACTCTCTATAAGGAGGAGGCCATCTCTACGTTCCAGCTCTGTCTCAGATAGGAACCACACACCCCTCTCAGGGGCTCTCTCTCAGGTTTGTGTCCTGGAGAATGTCTCACATAGCTGCAATTATCAACATCAGAGACAATGGAAACCCATGTTTCAGTCCATGTGTAACATCCCGCTCTTGCGCATTGAGCGAACTTATTCTTTGAGGACACTTGCTCGCAAGTGATCCGGATTATTATGCTATTAAAACATTGATTTTGATTATGAGGCGTTATGGGTTGATGTCATGCTATTTTGCTGCATTGACATAGACAGGTGCTATTGACTCGGTTTTACTGAGTGTGCAGGATTTTGGACCTCGAGGATGCAGAGGCATCGATGGAACCCCTTGGACTCCGGATCGAGTCGGGGAGTGAACCATTGGGGTTTGATTGTTTTATATGTGATATTAGTGCATCTGATTAGACGATATGATTATGGATATATTTCTTACATGATTCATTGATGATGCAAGCTGACGATAGCTTGCCGACCAGACTCACATGTGGAGTAGAGGGGTCACGCACAACTACCAGAGATGTTGAGGGAGAGGTGTGGACAGCAGCCCTGCCACAGCCTACTAGCACTCCCGCCGTGGCTCGAACTGTAGGTTAAAGTTTACCTAGTTCGAGAGGACCCACGATGTCGTGAGGGCAGACTGTGACAGTCGCTCACGATGATTCTAAGGAGCGCGCAATAAGGCGGGGGCCTTATTCCTTAGAGGCCCTTAGTTTCCCACAAGTTCACCTAGCGGAGTATTGACTCCAGGGGTTTTTGATGTCTACCAAGTCAGTCAAGAGGCAAGTGGCACCCTTGGAGCACGTGGTGTGTCCTGAAGGGCACGTCGCGCAAGAAAAATGGAAAGAGGCAAGTGGCACCCTTGGAGCACGTAGTGCATCCTGAAGGGCATGTCGCGCAAGGGAAACAGATGAGACGAGTGGCACCCTTGGAGCACCTAGTGCGTCCTAAAGGGCACGTTGCGTTGTTAATGACAAATGAATGAACCTAGATGGCATTAAGACGAATAACGTGATAAGAAAAATTTTAAAACAATTTCCCTACTAAAATGTGACCCAGCACGAAAATTAAAGCCTAGGTCTAAATTATACTGGTGGCAGAATTTTTCTATCCTTTTAAAAATATATATATATATATATATATATATATATATATATATATATATATTTATAAAAATAAAAATAAAATAAATAATGATGATAATCTTCATTAATCTTGTAACAAGAAGGGAGTAAGCAATTTAATTGATTCATAAAAATTTGTTGGGATAAAAATTAAAAAAGGGGAAATAATTGTTTTATTATATTATAATAATTTAAAAATTATTAATTAAAAAGAGAAAAGGGAAAAGTTAATTTCTACACCTGCCAAATTGAGTTCTAAATAAAAAGGGGAAAGAGGGAAATCTAAAATAATTAGGAAACTAGGAAAAGCGGGAAACATAAAAAGAAAAGGGAAACACAAGGGAAAAAGCAGAAAGACAAACTTAGTAAGGTATCTAGCATTTAAGAACTTTCTAAATTAACTCAACTAGTAAATTGGTAATGGGGAAAGTCATTAAAACTTGTAAGAGAATATGGGGACACCTAGGAGCGATTCTAGGATTGAATTTAGGTGGGTGAGGGAAATAGGGGTAATTAATTAATTAAAGAAATTAATTTATGGAGGAATGAAGGGGATGGGTGACACTTGTACGGGGAGGATTTTTAGGAATTAATTTATTAAACATTAATTTAAATGGGATTTTGGGAAGGTAAAGGACTTCGAAAATCTATATAAAGGAGGGAGGAGGAGGAAGAGAGATCTCTTCTGTTTGGCGTAACGTTACGCTGCAGAAATCTATACTTGACTGACTTAGCTTGTGGGAATTGGGATACCCAGCTCGGTGAGGAGTGGTAGCTCGACCTTGCAAGGCGAGCTAGGAGCTAGTTCATTCTCTGGTTAGTGTGTGTGGCCCCTTTGCGGCTCAGGGGGCTAAGGGGGAAGAAGAGTACCCCTAGCATTCTCTGGGAGGTACCGGTGAAGTCTCGTCAGTGGAAAAGCAGGAGTTGCACAGAGTGCGCGAGACATCAACTCAGAGCGGGCAATCAGGCAATGGTACGCTTTCTTTATTTTTGCATGGTAGATTGTAGTAGGATTTATGCTTTGGATCTGCAAGTTTAATTGGGTAAGTAAATTAATTGTCTTAGTGTTCTAGTTGATGACTGACTTTTTCCATGGCCTATAGCTCGATGATTGATTGACTCCCATGGCTTTCGATTCCCAACATGTCTTGACCGCCCTGTGGTGTATTGATTTGTGAAGATTGTGGTTGTTTTTGCCTTTCGTCCCTAGCTCATCAATCCTCGCCTGAGCAGTCGGACAGGAGCCTGATCTACGGTCGTCGCTTCGGCATTAATAGACCTATGGATCTCAACACCCTGCTTTTTTGTGCGTGGATGATGAGCGAAGGATGTTCCTGTCAATCGTCTACCTTCGTTATTGTCCTTAGCTGATTGTTTGACTTGCGCCATCTAGCAAAGACCTCTGCGTACGGATTATCTTGCGTCCTTGTTGGGTTTTTTCTGTGCCTTGACTGATAGAATCCATGCGATCATTTCAATGATTTTTCCCATTAGATCCTTGCGTTTCTCTTACTGTTGTTTGCGTTGTATTGGTATTCTGGCAATGGAAAAACAAATTGATTTCATGTCTGCATTTTTGTATTGGTATCCTGGAATGGAAAAACGTTTTTATTTGTTATTCTTGTCTGCATTGTATTGGTATTCTGGCAATGGAAAAACGAATTGATTTCATGTCTGCATTTTTGTATTGGTATCCTGGAATGGAAAAACGTTTTTATTTGTTATTCTTGTCTGCGTTGTATTGGTATTCTGACAATGGAAAAACGAATTGATTTCATGTCTGCATTTTTGTATTGGTATCCTGGAATGGAAAAACGTTTTTATTTGTTATTCCTGTTTGCGTTGTATTGGTAATCTGACAATGGAAAAACGATTTGATTCCTTGTCTGCATTTTTATAATTGGTATCCTAGATATGGAAAAACGTTTATGTGTTATTCATGTTTGCGTTGTATTGGTATCCTGGCAATGGAAAAACGAAATCATTTCCCTGTCTGTGTTTTTATAATTGGTATCCTAGTAAGGGAAGGGCATTTTGGTCATTCCTGTATGTGTTTGCATTTGGCATCTAGGCAATGAAAAAGGGAAACCACAATTTCGCCATTTAAAACGTGCTTGAGATTGCCGTTGAAGTGCCCACGTTTTTGCTTTTAAAAGTTGACAGAGATTGCTGTTGAAATGCCCACGTTTTTGCTTTGAAAAGTTGACAGAGATTGTTGTTGAAATGCCCACGTTTTTGCTTTTAAAAGTTGACAAAGATTGTTGTTGAAATGCCCACATTTTTGCTTTTAAAAGTTGACAGAGATTGTTGTTGAAACACCCACGTTTTTGCCTTTAAATCGATTGATTGAGTTGTTGATAAAACGCCCACGAAATTGTTTTAAATCAATTGCTTGAGCTTGCTGTAAACGCCCACGATTTTGGCTATTAAATCGATTGCCTGAGCTTGCTGTAAATGTCCACAATTTTTGCCAATTAAATGTGACTGAGTTTGTTGTAAAGGCCCACGATTTTTGCCAATTAAACGTGACTGAGTTTGCTGTAAATAACCACGGATTTGCCCAAAAAAAGATTGACTGAGTTCGTTGTTGAAGGGACACGATTTTGCTATTTAAAATGTTGACTGCGTTGATTGTCGAATGACCACGAGTTGATCCTTCTGCAGTTGTTTTGTCTTCTTATTCTCCTTCAATTTGAGTGTACCCAGCGTTCTCACTGCCAAACATTAATTTCTACAGCCATGTTATTGGTCAGATTAATTGCTATGTAACTGCCATGTTATTTGCCAGGCTAATTGCTACAGCAATGTCAAAGGATAGCAGTTTCCTTCTTAATATTAATTGCCACAGCGATGTCAATTGCTACAACGATGTTAACAGTCAATAGTTCCCTTCTTAATGTTACAGACAGCGAGTTATTTTTGGTACGGTTATATTAGATAGACGGCATGTGTAATTTAAATGATTACAAGTGTTATATTGTAGCATTTTACATTGATGTGGCTAATGTAGTTATATATTGTCATTTGATAGTTAGATTGTAATTTCGGGGATTAACTTAGAATTACCCTTTTAGATGGTGATTAATGGTTAAATGAGTTTAGGAGTATTGACCAAAGTATAGATTAATCTTGCTAAATTAATTTGTAGTTAATGATTAAATCATAATGCAGCATTGCCGAACTGATTCATAATTGAGGTTATTTCGATTGAAATTAATGCTTGATTGTAATGAAGAATTGTCGATTGATTCGAAGGTGATGTTATTTAGATTGAAAGTAACGGCTATGGTGTAAAGTAGAATGGCCGATTGGATTGTATTAATTGTTAATCAGTTGGTAAGTTAAAGACTAAATTATAATTTAGACTTGCTAAATTTCGATGGATATTCAATGTCAAAAACAATTTGTAACTGTTGACTAGTTTAGACTTGATGAATGGGTTGGGTGGTTGACGAAGYTGTGACTCCCCTAATAGTCGTCCTCTTGTGTCTCGTCGACCTTTTGTGTGGGGTGTGGGTATAGTCTCCCTGTCAGTATTCGGTTCCTAGCGCGTCAGAGTTTTCTAGAGTCCTCGGTCCAGATAGGATGTGTTGCGCCAAGGTTATTGGCGCGTCTATCACCGGGGGACGGCATGATTCCTGATGAGAGGATCATGGCGCGCCCTATTTGGATAGCAACGAATGATAACTTGGCCAGAGTCGGTGCCTTCCGTGTGAGTGTTGTTGAGCGTTGTAAGTTTGTTTTTGCGCACGGGTTGAATGCCTTCATGCATTTGGTTCGCTCGCCTTGAGGTTCTAGTCTTTGTTCGTCAAGGTCGTTGTGTCGGGAGGGGGATGTTGTCCCTTGGCTTGTAGGTGAGGTCCTGTTGTGTCGGGCGGGTAGTCGTTTCTCCTTGTCTTAACGCATGTTTCGCCCCGTTTCTCCTGTGCTAGTGCGTTGAGTCATAGTTGCCTGTTGCCCGGACTGCATGCTTACATTCGTCGTCAGTGGTGAGGTAAACGGTTGTCGTCGTCGCCTTCTTGCCCTAAAAACAAAAAACAAAAAAAAAAATTGCACTTCTGCTTCGCTTGTAGTCGTAACGACGGAGCCGTTACACCATGTCTCTCGGATTGACTATAACTGTCTATCCACAGATTGTTTTTTTGAAGCCAACAAAGTGGTGCAGACTTTTTCATAACCAGGGCTCTTGTACCCTTTTGGCGCTTCATTGACTGCCTTAATCATTTGTTTCCAATAAGGGGAGTGCACCAAATTGAATGCTAGCTTGAGCGCACATGTTCATCGTCTACTTCTCTACCTTGGTTATTAAATGTTGCTTCAAGAGGTCCCAAAGTAGGCCTTTTATTAGTCACAACAACTGGTCTTGATGGTATTGGAGGCTTAGTTGCAGAGTCTTGCACGGGAACCTTTCCCTTAGTATGTCTCCTATCAGTAGTATTTTGCAAAGATGCATAGAACTGAAGTTTTGCAGGACTCAAACCTAGTCCAGGTTTTCCATCTGCATCATTTGGACCAGGACATACCGTCACTCTTGTGTTAGTCAATCCAGTGAAATGGCCCTTCACTCTAGTGTATGAGTCATTCTAAACGTTATTGCATTCGCTGCATCTCCATTTATATGAACCACCCTCGGTAGCTTTGCCAAGGATTTCCACATACTACCATAAAGGAGATCTTGGATCTTTAGTTGCCCCCTCACTCTGTTGTGATGGTTCCATGTCTATAGCACTGCGTGTATGGGGAAGTTTAAATGGTTGTAAGTAAGAGCATATGTACTAAGTTTTAAAAATCTGATGCATGTTAAGTTTGTTTAGTTATGCGTGACATTAATAATAATTTCACCAAAAAGAAGCTAGGTGCACTCTATAATGCTTTTGGATGAGATGCATTTGTAATGTGTCTAAGCCTCATATAATACTCAAATAGAAAAAAAATGATGTATATATATTTATATACTGTAAGTATAATATATATATATATATATATATATATATATATATATATATATATATATATATATATACTGTGTTATATATTTATAAATAACACAGTCCGCATATAACAGTGTTATATATAAATATATAACACTTTGTATATATACATATATTTATATATAACATTGTTATATGCAGACTGTGGTAAATATAAATATATAACGCATTTTATATATACATATATTTATATATAACACAGTATATATATATATATAGTGTTATATTATATATAACACAGTCCGCATATAATGTTGTGTTATATATAAATATATAACACAGTGTTATATATAAATTTATAATATATGTTTAAATTTAAAAACATAAAAAACTTATAAATATTAATACTGAAAAATAAATCAAACACATACCTGTCGATTGCCCTTGTTGTCACTACATGACTGTCGCTACCTGATTCATGCGCCTCTACACTATGCTCAAACAGTGAGTGTCGACCCTGACCACAAGAGACAAGCGACGGCTTTTTCTATTGTTGTCTTGAAGTGGAGTCAGGTCCTTATAATACTTTCTGGAGGCCTAAACCCTAAAACCGCGTAGGAAAAATCCTAAAACCACCCTGAAAACCTTGAAACTGCAGCTCAAGACCTAAAATCGTCCAGGAAAAATTCGGGATATGCACATGTGGGCTCGTTGGACAGTGGGATCCGTTTCCAAAAATCGTGATTCGTTTCCCAGCGAGCCGATCTGTATCAACGGTCGTGGATCTGTTTTCTCTGAACCAGGATCTGTTTTAGTGACGTTTCCTTCGCGGATCTGGGAGGATCCTGATCTGAAACGCGGATTCGTGGATCCTGCATCTAGACCCCGCGGATTCGGTAACACAGGTTTTGTAGCTTGGACAGGTACTTCTACATTGGCTAAGGTGACTAGCATGTAGAAGTCGTCCGACAAGTGACTCTCTAGACATAAAATGTACTTTTGTAATGCTTTATGTAATGTGTAAAAGATGACTTAAGTGATCTCAACAAGAGATTAAGTTCCAGCCATTGGATTAGAACTGAGATCTAGATCTAAAAGGTCAATTGTATTGGGTGGTATTATATACCCATGGTATTGAGTCTGCTAGTGGTATTTGCATAAAGTGAATGTTATAAAAGAGTCTACTGATGAGTTAGTAATCACCATGAGTTTTCAAGAGGTGTGAGATCTCTTGTGTATGATCAGTGAGGTTAGTGTTGATCAGCTCTTAGAGAGGGGTATTCTCTTGGAGAGATTATCAGTGTTGTGAGGGTTTGAGCACAGGTTTACAATTGGGTTAGTCTAGGTCATAGTGCAAGGGTTAGCTCAGGTTTCCTTGCTTGGTAAGCAGTTTCCAAGTGTTTTGGAGGGTTGTACCAGTTCTGTACGGCCTAGTACGGATTGTCGTACCATTTGGAGGAGAAGGGCGCTCAAGGGGCATAGAGAAGATCTTGGAACGCCTCAGCCTTAGGAAGCCACTGCAAGTGGTTTGAGGCAGATCGGAGGTGTATTGACTCAGATCCGGAGGTTTTTGTCTGGTGATCTGAAAACTGTAAGTGCTTGTACAAATTTGTTAATCACAATAAGAAGAAGATAATTTGTTGATGGTTTTCCCCAGGGGTTTGGGGTTTCTAGGGTATATCTTGTGTACTGTGTACTGTGTACTGTTGTATGGTTGTTTGATCTTTTGTTGTGCATTTTCAGTTAACTTAGACAGTGTATTATAGTTGTTTAGTTTTTCAAATCTGCATATTATTTGCTGGTTAAAATCTGAAGTGAAACAATTAAACTGAAACTGTTAATTAGATTTGTTTAAGGGATGAAAAACTAACATGGTATCAAAGCAGAGACTCTGAGAACAGCCATAGTGAAATACACGAGTGACTGCAGGAACTCGGTAAGCAATGCAGATCAGCAAGTAAGGGTTTTCATTACGCAGATCTGGAATTTTTCTGCAGAAGGTTAGAGGGTCGTACAGTGTCGTACGGACGGTCATACAGCCTGCAAAAGGAGAGCATTGGCTTGGCGTTAGCTGGTTTTGTGGACGGCTAGGCCTCAGGAATCTGTTGGGACAGATTTGAGGTGAATTTGTTGAGTATTGGCTGAGTTATGGAGGTTTTTCCATAAAGATTGGGTTGCAGTTCTGCGCAGGGATTGCAAAGAATTCTTGTCGTGAGGGTTTCCAGAAGACAGCAACAAAAGGTTGGAGATGAGGAGGAACCAAATCTTGTTCTTGCGGGAAAGAGTAAGGGAGAGAGAAAGTCCAATGATTGGACTACCTCACGGGACAAGAAAAAAGACATGAGTAAGGTGAAGTGCTTCTCATGCAAGAAGACTGGCCACTATGCAAGTCAGTGTCCAAGCAAAAATAAAGGTAAAGGAAAGAAGCTAGTAAATGAGGACGAGGAAGCATTTGCAGCAAAATTTGAAGAAGAGTTCTCACTGGTTCAAGGCCCTTTTGAGCACTGGGGTTAGTGGTGCTTGGCTGGAAAATGCTAATGCATGGATTGTGGACAATGACACATCAAGCCATATGAAGGGAGTAAGGTCGATGCTCCTTAGTGTTTCAAAGAAAGACTCGGACTGCTATGTGAAGAGTGGGATGCATCCCAGGGATGCAATGAAGGGAGTTAGAAACATGGTATTCCAACTAGAGTCAGGAGTTTCTCTGGAGGTGGCAGGAGTGATGTATGTCTCAAGGCTGAAGGTAAATTTGCTTTCAGTATCAGCCTTGGAGGACATGGGATATGCAGTTACATTTGAGGATGGACAGGTACTCATACATTTAGAGGGAGCAGATACCCAAGATGCAGCAGTGAGGCTTGGCATCAAGGAGGGTATTATGTACAGGGTGTTGGGATAGCCTGTAGTGGGGTCCAAAGAGATCTTGGATCGCAGATTAGTGTCAGAGACCGAGTCTAGTGGACTAGTGGCTTCATCCAAGACTGTCAGCTGGTATGACATGACATTGATGGATGAGGAGAACAGGTTATCAGATCAGAGTGCAGCGGAGGTAGCAAGAGGGTCTTCTAGTTCAGAGGGAGCAGATACAGCAGCAGTAGATTCGATGGGGTCAAAGATTGATCCAGGAGGAGGCTCTTCCAGAAGTACCTTCCTAGCTAAGAGGGAGTGTTGAGTTTTGTAGCTTGGACATGTACTTTTACGTTGGCTAAGGTGACTAGCATGTAAAAGTCATCTAACAAGTGACTCTCTAGACATAAAATGTACTTTTGTAATGCTTTATGTAATGTGTAAAAGGTGACTTAAGTGATCTCAACGAGAGATTAAGTCCCAGCGGTTGGATTAGATCTGTGATCTAGATCTAAAAGGTCAATTGTATTGGGTGGTATTATAAACCCATGGTATTGAGTCTACCAGTGGTATTTGCATAAAGTGAATGTTATAAAGAGTCTAGTGATGAGTTAGTAGTGACCATGAGTTTTCAAGAGGTGTGAGATCTCTTGTGTATGATCAGTGAGGTTAGTGTTGATCAGCTCTAAGAGAGGGGTATTCTCTTGGAGAGATTGTCAGTATTGTGAGGGTTTGAGCACAGGTTTACAATTGGGTGAGTCCACGTCATAGTGCAAGGGTTAGCTCAGGTTTCCTTGCTTCGTATGAAGTTTCCAAGTGTTTTGGAGGGTCGTACCAGTTCCATACGGCCTAGTACGGATTGTCGTACCAGCTGGAGGAGAAGGGCGCTCAAGGGGCGTAGAGAAGATCTTGGAACGCCTCAGCCTTAGGAAGCCGCTGCAAGTGGTTTGAGGCAGATCGGAGGTTTATTGACTCAGATCTGGAGGTTTTTGTCCGGTGACCTGAAAACTGTAAGTGCTTGTACAAATCTGTTAATCACAATAAGAAGACAATCTGTTGTTGGTTTTCCCCAGGGGTTTGGGGTTTCCAGGGTATATATTGTGTACTGTGTACTGTTGTATGGTTGTTTGATATTCCGCTGTGCATTTTCAGTTAGCTTAGTCAGTGTATTACAGTTGTTCAGTTTTTTCAGATCAGCATATTACAGTTGTTTAGTTTTTCATATCTGAAACTGTTAATCAGATCTGTTTAAGGGATGAAAAACTAACAGACATCACTACTAGTCCTATTCCACCATCAATATATTCTTCCAATGGGAATATATCAGATACACAAAATGTAGAGCTGACAGTTGTATGCATATTATTTCAGATTCAAATTTTGACATTACATATGATCCTCAAGTTTTTCTCCTTTCCAAGCAAATGAACTCAAGTTTTTCTCCTTTCTAAGTAAATGAACTCAAGGATGCTTTCAGTTTCAACTCCTTGAACTTGATTCTTGATTCAGGAGTCCAAATTCAATGCTTGCATTTGTTGAAGGGTTTACGGACATCATTACCTGGGATTCCTTTTGATAGCTAGTAGAAAAAACTACCATAATATACAAGCTTGTAGAGAAGCTTGTAAAAGATGCAAATAGTAGCTTGCAAAAGGAGGCAACAACCAATTGTAGCAATTATAAAAGGGCCTGAAAAAATGTGATATGGTCTTTTATGAGCATTTTGTGCAGCTAAAAGATGGTCTTGTTGTTTGTCTTGACTACATTTGACATAATTGGGTGCACAACCTCAAGATCCCACTCAGTCAATGGCAAGTTTACTCCCACCACCTACGTATCAAGATGGAGCACCACATCCCATGATATAAGAGGATCTGTCCATTGTGCCATTTTTAATAGATCAAGTCTAGGGAGCACTTTGTTTTCATATGTCCCATATACTACCGCAATACAAGGGAGGTTCTACTGCTTTTTCCAAGACTTGGGGAGTTCCATTGTGATTTTATTTCACTACCTTGATGAGAGATGCCTAGCTATATGTTCAAAAGTCGATTATTCACAGATGGGAGACTTTGCACAACCTCTCCAAACCTAATACCATCAAGCTTGTTACTTCTTTCATTCAACATATCTCGATTGTTAGAGGCAATAAGTGCTAGGAAAAATCCCCATCCTTAGAGTCTGTAGGTGGCAAACTTGTAACACAATAAATTTCCTCCCACATGGCAAGAAAACATTCCATCTCTATGACACGTCAAAATCGGACCTGCTCCTTATAAAGTACTACTCACAAACATAGATTGAGCAACCAATCTTCCAAATGACCTCAAATGCTACAAGACACCATGCCTTTCGCTCTAGAGCTCCCCCTAAGATCACCCAACCAAGTCCCCCTTCATCCCGAGTATTCCCTAAATTCCATAATCAGGCTTTGCATCGACCCTTTTGTTGACATTCACAAGAAATAGCAAGAGAATTGGATGGAAAAAACACAAACCCAAATTCTGCAATAAAGAGAAACATAAACCAGCACTACGGTAGAGCAACATTTGAAGAGAAATCAACCAAGAGGTGAGCAACCCTAGAGAGAGAGTGACCCCAAGAACAACTGCACTAAAGAGAGAAATAAACCAAAGCACAAGAGAGCACACCACTTGATAGGTGCCCTTAGGCAAAACACTTTATTAGAAGGAAAGATAATCATGTGATGACGAATTACAAATGAGATTTGTGTATTTATATACAACTTAAAAGCAGGGATGATTTTAGGGGCTAAATTTCGCTCATGGGCTAATTTTCCATGGTTTTTCCAAAAATGAGATTCGCAATTTTAAAAATGATTCGCCCAAATTATATAGGATAAAATTATTTTACCTTAAAAATCGCCAAAATTTTATAAAAACTATATAAAATACTTAGAAATTTGAATATTTTTAAAAAAATATCGCCAAACATGTATAGTTGACATATGAAGGATTAGTAATATTCGTCAAGGTTTCTACATTTTAAGATAAATTTCCATCCTTAAAACCATCCCTGCTTAAAAGTAGGGTTCTTTCCCCAAGAGGGGTTATGAGCCTACATGTACAAGGTCAGCTTTAGCCAATCCTAGAAATATAATAATGATTACAATATAAGGTTAGTCGTGGCCAGAAGTGAAGCTTACACCATTTTCAACACACTTCATAGTGATAAAGGATGGCAAGGAGGCCCCTTGTGTCTTCTCCCTCTACCTCTACGTCTACTTCTACTTCCATATTTCTATTAAGTTAGGGCTTATTGCCTTAAGTGTTTTCCCGTTTGTCTTATCTAGATCAGGCTCTTCTCTTTCATTTATTAGCATTTGTATCTATTTTACTATGTTAGTTTCTCTTTAGTTTCTAGAAAAATTGTAAAAAGGACAAAGTTGCAGATTCCAAATTGTTGTAGAATCTTGATGGAGCAATAGATGGAGAATCTAAAGGTTGTTGTGTGTTCACCATTAAGAGTATTATCAGTGCTCGATACAAAAGTTTTCTTGGTTCTCGATAGATTTTCTTCTGTAGTTGACAGAAGTTGGCCTTCCAGTAAAATTTCACCAATGGAGAAAGTATAAATGGGGTGAAGATGGCTTTTTCAGGAAGCCATAACTTTCAGCTCAAAGATTGGATTGGGGCATAAGAATAGTCATTGGAAAGCTTATGCATAAGAGAATAATCTTGAAATATTATAATTTGGAAAGTGTGATATAATTCTTCATGAATTGAGCAGAAGAAGCACATGTAGCATTAATTGACAAAATTCTATAATATGCATAATTCTAACAAAAATGGTTGCTTGCACATTTTGCATAATTAGAGGTATAAGAAGATCAATTCAAGCCTAGGATTGCATATCAAAGTCAATGGAGGATGCATAGAGAGCCTACAGTAATGAGAAAGAAGCCAAACGTCAAAATATCAATGTGGTTAATGATGAGACAAAATCAAATGGACATAGGAGCAAAGTCGAACCAGTAGAATTGGTAGAGATTATGAGAAGTCTGAGAATGGAAGTACAGAGTTATAGAGCTGACAATTAGAGGACAATGAGAGCACAAGAAGAGCAGAATCAAATAAATGCTCAAATGATGCAAAGCCTAAATCAGTTGCAGAGACAAGCAAAGAATGGATCAAGCTCAAGAAATGAGGAAGAAGATAGACATTATGAAAGAAAAGATAACTACAGAAGACCCAGTCACTCAAGAAGTTCTAGTAAAAGTCATCAACATCGGTCACCTCCTTACTCAATAGGAAGTTTTATGCATCTCAAGATTCAAGGAGCAGTCCAGAAGTGTCTCTTGTTAGGCATCAAAGAAGAAGATATGAGTTGGACAGTTTGCAAGGAGAGCTTAGGAAGCTTAAGCCACCATCCTTTGATGGTGAAAGAGAAAGGGAAGATGATGTTGAAGCATGATTGCTTGGAATCGAGAAGTATTTTCAGTTGCACAACAACTCATCAAACCTAGAAGCCAGGATTGCCACATACCATTTGCATGGAAAAGCTATGTGGTGAGATCTGTTGAAGCAAGTTGAGCACATTAATGAGAGCAAGATTACTTGGAAGTTGTTTAAGAAATATTTTCAAAAGGAGTATCTTTCAGAGCACTATTATGACAAGAAGATGCAAGAGTTCTTTGAACTCAGGTTGGGGAGCACGATTGTGGGAGAATATGAAAAGAATTTCTTGGGATTGTTGAAGTATGTGGGGTTTATAAAGGATAAAAAAGTGAAGATATAGAGGTTTATGAGTGGACTACCATCTTTCTATAAAGATAAGATTCAATATGATGAGCCCAGAACTTTGGCAGAGACCATTAGAAAGGCTAAGTACCTGTATGAGCAAGGCAAGGGAAGAGAACCTTTACAAAAATCTTGGAAGGATAAGAAGAAAGTGAAATCTGATCAGAGTAGGAAGGGATTCAAACCTCCTTTCAACAAAAACAATCCTCACATTTTGTAACTGAAATCTAGCAGTTGAGCAATCAAAAATCAAACGCAAATCAAATCAAATATTTAACAGCGTTGTGCAATTCTGACAAAGCATATTTTGGCATCCAAGGAGAACAAGGGAATAGTAAGGAGTTTGAAGAGAGTTGGGAAGGAGAGCCTCTTTGGCATTCCTCTCCTCACAACCATTCTGTAAATATTTCTACATTCAAATAATGAAGCGCTTCTCTTGATATTGAGCGTTTTGAAATCTTTATTTCATTGTTCCTTATAGATAGTTTTCGATGTCTACCAAGCTACCAACATTCTTTCTATTTCGAATAATAATGGTTCAGTGGTTTCGATCTGTCTCTTTTCATTATTGATAGGAGATGGGAATCTTGCTCGAATGGTTCCCTTTTACACGAAGAATATGAAGGAGGTATGTTGGTTTCTCACCCCTTTTCAGAAGTTAAACACAACTTTGTTCCTGACTGTAGTTTCATATCTACTATGCATCAAAGATGTTATTATGCAAGTGGACGTTGATACACATTCCTATTTTTTGAGCTACACCAATGTGTTTTGTATATTAGACATGAAGTCAAAGGTTTAGTAGTATGCTAAACAACGAATAGCGAGACGGATCTATCTCGGGTGATCAACCCTTAGCATGCAAATAAGGTAAGCTTGGTCAACAATGTCTTCCATGCTTATTCTTTCTACAGTTTGTCTAGAATTCGTTCCCCATGCATCATGGATTAAATGTCTGAATCCATTGCATTAATGTTTGTGCTTATTCAAGCAAGATGATACTGAATATATTTGTCTCCTTGGTAAATGTTTACTCCAACAACGAAACAATTTGTATGGTTTCCAGACAATACTTCTTTCTTAGCTCTAAAGATATGTTATGATCAAGATTGCCAAAGCGCCCATCAAACAAAGGAGAAACCAAAATGTTTTAAGTTGAGCTTCTCTTCTCAATGTTCAATGTTGGTTGAGTGACTATTCATTAATTCTTATATCTTGTGAGTGAATGATGTATTCACTCACAATTGATGGCATGATGGGAGCCGTGTGGGCTAGCTAGAGTGGTTGAGTGCTTTGAGCTTCATGCAAGAGTCTCAAGGTCAATCCCTTGAGCTCACTGCCTTTGTTGTGTGCCTCACTCAATTCCCTTACTAGGTCAAGCATTGTAATCAGCACTAACATATTTACACTGTGTACCATTTGCAAAATCCGAGGAAGTGCCTAGGGGTTTCCCCACTAGATTTTTCTTGGAAAAAAAATTAATGACGGGGTGGTGATTTGGTTTGCATGAGCTTGCAAATGATGCAATTGGATTTTTTGCTAAGCCCAATCAAACCTGCAATGGACAAACAAATTCTTTTGGACAGTTGAACAAATTCTTCTCCATTTGCTCAATGCATGCTTGAGATGTTGAATGGAGAATGGACATTCCATGTGTTAGCTCCATAATTTGGCTTGACAACATGTGGGACTACTGCAGACTTGTGTCACTACCCCACTCTGCTCCCTGCATTCCTCTGTGTAGAAGGATGTTGGGGCATGAATGTGTATTTGTAATGTCCCTAATCCGGAACCCTTTGTAATTGTACATATACGTTGGTGAGTCGATTGGTACCAAGTGTAAATTTAATGTACATTTAGGCTGTTGAGCCAAGGACACCCGGTTTTGGTGTTGTGCGCATCAGAGTAAGTGCGCGAAGAATTGTTATAAAGACAGGGTGCATACAGTCTATGTGTTTCATGCACCTGGGCAAGTGCACACATTGCACTGTGTTGTGTGCACTTGGGTAAGTGCACGGTAATGACCTGGAAGTGTGTGGTACCAAGTTATATATATATATATATATATATATATATATCACTGTTTATGTTTTGAGGTCAAAGAGTCTGTGTGATTATGAAGCTAGTGAGCCTGAACACAAATAGGCTAGTGAGCCTATCCATGTAAATTTAATCATGTTTATTAATATAATATTGCATCGTTGCGCACTGACTGACTCAAACGAAAAGAGATGGGGGGGCCTACTGCACCGGAAAAAGGGAAAAAGGGGGGTGACTTATAAGTCTTAGGGAATATTTTATAATATTTTCGAGAAAAGTGTAATATCAGATATATTATTTTATCCTAAGTTCACGAGGATAGGGAACGGGTCACCAAGTGGCCGAAAGCTACTTTTGAAGGTGACAAGTGTCAAGTGGAAGGCATGCAATATATATTGTTGGCCTTAGTGTATTTTGGGGAGGATGGCATTATTGCATGGAGTTTATGAATTATTCAGGAAAAGATTCATGTTGCAGGCTCTCGTGAGCAGAGGGGGGTTGGAATGTATGGAAAATCTGATTATTACCTTATCTGCAACAAGAAGTTCGTAAGGAGTTGTGGGGCTACATCTAGAGTTTCATTGTCGAAGAGTCGGGTTGACAGACCATGAGCAGTCTCTCTAGGTGAGAGACTGGTTGTTGTGGAGAGGTTGTTAGACCCGTGGGCATACTCTCCAAGCGAGAGTTTTGCTGAGAGTTGTTCCCTAGTGCGCTGAGCAGTAGTCGCAGGGCTCGGAGACTTCTTGTCTGGCATGTTGTTTATAACCTTGGGAAGGGAAGTGGGGCAGCCAAAGGACTGTTGAGCAAAGAAGGGGCACACTTCCTTGGGTGTGACAGGTGCATAGGGAATAAGGGACTGTGGGCTAGTTGCAGCAGCGGGCACTTAGGACTAGGCAATTTTGTTGAGTTTCAAACCATAGCTTGTCGCTAGGACCCTTTTTGCCCTAGTGGAGTTGAGCCCCAGCTCGGGGGTGACTTGATGTTGAAAGCTTATGAGCAACAATGTCTATGGTTGGGAGGAATGTCTGAGTCAAGGCCGCAGTTGGTGACTTTCCTTTAAGATAAGTGTTCCTTATGTACTTGTCTTGGTTACTAGGTACATTTTTGTCTATGTTTGACATGGTTTAAATTCTTGTATGTGTTTCATATAAGTATTTGTTGTTTTTTGGTTTAATGTTGCTTGCGCATATAAGTATGGTGTTTTTAGCCTTTAATTGTAGTTATGCATGAGTATGTCAGTTGATGGTAACTTTGCATGTTAAGTTTAACCTTGTGGTTTGGTTATGAGTCATCAAGAAGAGGATTGAGTGGCCGAGTGCGCGGTATTGTAGCTTGTGTGCTTCAAAAGGCTGGAACTCATGTGTGTGCGGTTAAGGAATTAGACCCTGCGCACAATAATATCAGAAGTGGCGCATGATGCCAAGGTGGTTATGCGCATAGTTGTACTGTGTGGTCAATATGTTGGTGCGCGCAGTTGTTTGATTTAATTTCGTTACTTAAGGTTGTATTAAAAGAAATTGTTGCTTTCGTTGTTACAAGTTGTGTAGCGCAACTCAAGTTCGGGCCAAGCGCGTTACTTCAAGTGAAACTGCGTGGATTGTGTTTAAAGTAGAAATTGCGCAGTGAAATTTTAGTATAACATGGCTCAGTAGGAGGCTGGGATGTTACAGATTGGTATCAGAGCTTTGTCAGAGTGTTTTATGGAGTAGCATGGCCCAGCCTGGGTGGATGGGGATGTTACATATTGGTATCAGAGCTTTGTCGGAGTGTTTTACGGAGTATCATGGCCCAGTCTGGGTGGCTAGAGATGTTACAGATTGGTATCAGAGTAATTGGTTCAACACTAGACTTGTATGGGCCATAAACCAACATGAACAGATGTGTGCGCTAAGAAATGGTGTCGCGCAGTGCAGAGTTTAGTTTGCGCGGAAGGCCATGGGTGCGCGGTATAAAGTTGTGTTGTGCGCAAGAGCAGTGATGCATGGGTGTGTGCACTAGAGTTGGAATGTTAAGATCATCCAAGAAATCTGAGAGAAAGGATTCTGACAAAATGGTGCAAAGTTTTCATGTAGTTGTTGCATGAAATCATCTAACAAATCTTGTTGTCTGCACATTTTGCAAAATTATTAGCGAATAGAGCAGGACAAAGTCAGCGCAGAAGGTTGAAAGCATGGAAGATGTGCAGAGGACTTATAGTCCCGATGATGAATTCGGGGATCTGTATGTCAGTTTGGGTGCCGATGGTACAGAATCCAAGGGGGAGCACATGAACTTGGTAGAAATTGTAAAAGTATTGCAAAAAGATGTCTAGGCTGATAATGAAAGGCTTATGAGAGCCAAGGCACAACAAGATGACTTCAATGTCAAATTGATGCAAACTCTAGACAAAATAGAAAAGAAGATGGATAAGGAGACAGAGTCGATTAGATCAAGAAGTCGCAGGTCTCATGATGAGAAAAGAAGAGAAGAAAGAAGTGTTGGTAAGCATTCTTTCAAGAAAGATCATAGTAGTTCAAGTCCATCTCCTGTCAAAAAGCATAAGAGGACTGGAGTGGACGAGCTACAATGAGAAATGAATAACATCAAACCTCCTACCTTTGACGGTGAGCATAAGGATGAAGATGCGGAGACTTGGTTGCTAGGTATGAAGAAGTACTTCCAGCTACATAACTATTTTGCGCAGGCAGAAGGGAGAATTGTTATCTATCAGCTAAAAGGAAAGGCATCAATGTGGTGGGATCAGTATGTGCAGGTGCAACACATTGATGAGAAGAAAGTGACTTGGAGGGAGTTCAAGAGGTATTTCCAAAAGAAATACTTAACGAAGTGATACTATGACAAGAAAATGAAGGAGTTCTTCAAACTCAAGCTTGGGAGTATGATGATTGATGAGTATGAAAGAAGATTTTTAGAGTTGTTGAAATATGTGCCTTTCATCAAGGACAAACAAAGTGAAGATTTAGAGATATTTGAGTGGGATGCCCTCATTTATCAATGACAAGATACAGTATGATGACCCTAAGACGCTGGAAGAGACCATAAGGCGCACTAAGTGTCTTTATGACCAGCAGAAGTGAAGACCGACTTTCCAAAAGGCTTGGGAAGACAAGATGAAAAGTAAGGTGGAACAGAGGAAGAAGGGAGTTAAGCCACCGTTTTTCATAAATACTGCGCAAGGACAAACGACTCTCCAGGAGCCCACAATGTCGGAGACAGTAGGACAAAAGTCATGGAAGCAACCTATGCAGTGTTGGGGTTGTGGCAGAAATCATATGTGAGGAGATTGCCCTCAAAGAGGTGATAAAGAGAGGATTGCACACAGTGTACAACAAGCTGCGACAGTGGAAGACATGGGTAGAAATGTGCCAAGGATTTACGTCGCGTTGGATAACAAGGAGGCTGAGTGTCAGTCGCACGTGAGCGAGGTGTAAGGTAAGATTAATGATCAACCCATTGCTATTTTAATAGACTCATGAGCTAGTCATAGCTATCTAGATCCTGAGATAGTGGAAAGTTTCCATTTGTCGAGAAGCAAGCTTGGAAAATCTTGGTTGGTGCAGCTAGCTACTGGAGCAAAAAGAAAAATTAGTGAGATGGTTAAGGCATGTCCAGTAGAGATGAATGGATTACGCACAAACGTTGATTTGAATATTATACCTTTGGGCTCTTATGATTGCTTCATTGGTATGGATTGGTTGGACGAGCATCAAGTTGTCCTGGATTGTTATAATAAGGCATTTACTTGCCTAAACTAGCAAGGAAATTTGAGGTCAGTTCAAGGAATTCCAAGAGTTGTGACTATCAGGGAAGTTTCAGCATTGCAGTTGAAGAAAATTACCAAAAAGGATGTCGAGGATTCGCAGCGCACATGGAAGAGGCACCTAAGGATAAAGTGCCAAGTGCGGAAGACTGCGCAGTGCTGAAAGAATATGAGAATGTATTTAAAGAGATATCGGGATTGCCTCCGAAAAGAGATATTGACTTCTCTATTAACCTGATGTTGGGAGAAACACCTGTATCCAAGACTCCTTACAGGATGAATACACCAAAGTTGAAGGAGTTGCATATGCAACTTGAAGAGCTTCTGAAGAACGGGTATATATGCCCAAGTGTGTCACCTTGGGGTGCGCCAGTTTTATTCGTGAAGAAGAAGGATGGTACACCAAGACTTTGTATCGACTTCAAGCAGTTGAACAAGGTAACAGTGAAGAACAAGTATCCTTTGCCATGGATAGATGACCTGTTTGATCAGCTGAGAGTCGCGTGGATATTTCCCAAGATAGATCTAAGATCTGGATATCACCAAGTAAGAATAAAAGAGGAAGACATCAGTAAGACTGCCTTCACAACAAGGTATGGTCATTACGAGTTTACAGTGGTGCCATTTGAGTTGTCAAAAGAAACAGTTGTCTTCATGTGTTTAATGAATGGAGTTTTCAGAAGTTACTTAGATAAGTTTGTCATTGTATTTTTGGATGACATTCTTATTTACTCAAAGTCTGGGGAAGAGCACGAACAACACTTGAGAATGGTGTTGCAGGTATTGAGGGAGCATCATCTTTATGCGAAGTTGAGCAAGTGTTCATTTTATCAGCGACAGATTCACTATTTGGGTCATATTATTTCAGAAGAAGGAATAGTTGTGGACCCAGTGAAGATAAAAGCCATTGAGCAATGGCCAACACCAAGAAATGTCGCAAAAGTGAGATCCTTTATGGGACTGGCAGGGTACTACAGAAGGTTTATTGAAGAATTCTCACAGATTACACATCCAATTACATCCTTACAGAAGAAAAGTGTGTGATTTGAGTGGACTCCAGATTGCGCAAGGAGTTTTCAGTGCTTGAAGAGTTTGTTGACAAGTGCGCCGATTTTGAGGATTGTTGATCCAGATGTAGACTTCGTGGTGTGCACTGATGCATGCAAGGAAAGACTAGGTGGAGTCCTGAGTCAGAATGGACATGTGGCGTGCTATGAATCAAGGAAGTTGAAGGACCATGAAAGACTCTATGCCACGCATGACTTGGAATTGGTAGCCATAGTGCATGCTTTGAAGATGTGGCAACATTATCTCATGGGTAATAGATTTGAGCTAAGAACAGACCATTGTGGTCTGAAATATTTGTTTGGACAGCCAAGTTTGAATGCCAGACAAAGCAGGTCGTTAGATTTCCTCAGTGAGTATGACTTTGACCTAAAGCATATCAAAGGAAAAGAGAACAAGGTGGTTGACACACTCAGCAGGAGGATGCATGAAATGCATGCTACAACCATTAGCATGTACTAGAAAGATTTGTGCGACTTTACAACAACGTATGTCGCAGCCAAAGTTTGAAGGTTATGAACTAAGAGAGGATGGAATCCTCCTATTTAAACGCAGAGTCTATGTGCCAAATGATCGAGAGTTGAAAAGCCTGATTTTGTCAGAGATGCATAAGGTTCCTTATGCTAGACATTCAGGTTACCAGAAGACGATTGTCGTAGTGAAGAAGCAATACTTTTGGCCGGGTATGAAAAAGGAAGTTGCGAATTTTATTGCGAGATGTCTCGAATGTCAGAAGGTCAAGGCTAAGCATAGACATCTAGCTGGTTTGTTGCAGCCCTTGCCCATTCCTGACTGGAAGTGGTAAGTGGTGACCATGGACTTCATAACTAAGTTTCCTAAGACTGCTAAGCAACATGATTCTATTATGGTGGTGGTGGACAAGCTTACTAAAGCTTCCCATTGTATTCCAGTGAAGTCAGCGCACAAAGTAGCAGACATTGTTGAGATTTACATGCGCGAAGTTGATAAGTTGCATGGTGTACCTAAGACAATTGTGTCTAACAGAGACTCCTAGTTCACTTCAAACTTTTGGAAAGGGTTATTTAAAGGATTTGGAACAAGTTTGAATTTCAACACAACATATCACCCTGATTCAAATGGCCAGAGAGGGTAAATCGGGTGACTGAAGACATGCTAAGGATGTATGTGATGGATAAGCCATCGAAGTGGGAAGACTACTTGCATTTGGTAGAATTTGCTTACAACAATGGGTATCATGCATCTTTAAAGATGAGCCCATTTGAATCACTTTATGGTAGAGAGTGCAACACGTTAGTGAGTTGGGACAACCCAACAGATCACACAGTAGTTGGGCTAGATCTACTTCGAGAAATGGAGGAGCATATGGTCAAGATAAAGAAGAACTTAAAGGCTACCCAAGACAGACAGAAAAGCTGCACGAATAAAGGCATAACCCACAGATAATTTAGAGTGGGTGATCACGTGCTTCTGAAAGTGAAGGCCAGGCGCAGTTCCCTGAAGTTGGGAAAGTGTTCAAAGTTAGCAGCGCGCTATTGTGGGTCATTTGAAATCCTTGAAATGATTGGTCATGTTGCTTGTATGCTTGCATTGCCTGCGTCCTTATGCATTCATAATGTTTTCCATGTGTTATTGCTTAAGAAGTATGTACTTGATGCTAATCATGTCATTGATTGGAATGTGATTCAGGTGGAGCCAGAAGGCGGATTTCAAGTGTCATCGGTTTGCATATTAGATCAAAAAATCAAGCAGCTTCGAAATCGAGTCATGGAGCTGGTAAAGGTCTAATAGACCTGGTATGGTCCTGTTATCCCCGATTTCTAGGGATAACTAGGAGATCATGTCTTGAGGCCCACAGATCCTAGACATGGAGTACCGAGAGCAAGATTGACCTAAGCATGGCCCTGGAGGGCCCATCCTTTTCTTCTTTCATCAGATTCGCCTTGTCAGCAGCAGCAGCATCCATCACCATTGGCTTGGTCTTGTATTGGAGAAGACTCTTGCTCCATGAGGTAATTGGTCCGGATATCATGGTATGTGTCACTTTTGATCATTATAACCTTTGAATATATGCATCTTAATCCTTTTATCTCTGACGACTGCTTGGATCTTACATTAACCCACTTGACCATGCTTGGGGAGATTGACTGGGTGCCCTAGCAAGCCTGTACCCATAGGTTTTGGTTTGCCACTGGGGGGTGTCTGAAGAGCCATCGTCCGCTCCCATCATACCATCACTCTTCCATCTTGTCTCCCGCTCATCTGTCCCATTCCCCTTGTCCGGGCATTAGGATGATCTGTTTGTGGGGTTGCACCTTATCTCATGGGAAGAAGGGGCTAAAGGCCCAGAAGGTAAAAGCAACTGGTAAGAGATAAAAGCCTAAGAATGAAACCTCAAGATGTTTCGCCCAGGGATCCCCGAGAAGGCAATAAAAAGCCTCTCAGCAAGAAACAAGAGGGACCCTAAAAATAACAAACAAGACCTAATCAAGATGATAGGGGGTCTCATCACGAGCCAGCCTATTATGTTCATGGGTACCTAACAGCATGACATTGCCACCATCTGGTTACCACGCCAGGGCAGTGACCTTTGGTTGCATGGCCAAGGGAAAGGGGATCTCATCACGAGCCAGCCTCATCATCGCTGTGAAAGTACTTGTGGGTAACACTGTCAGCTCTGGTCACCACGCCAAGGCAATGTCCATTGGTTAGCCATTGAATAAAAAGAAAAAAGAAGAAGAAAAAGCAAATAAAGAAAAGAATAAAGGCAAAAGGGGGCTTGGAAAAAATTGCATCCATGACAGGTACAGTTCGCCTTCTACAAAGGCACCCAAGGGTAATATCATGCATCCCTGGTTCTCACTCTACCCGTATGTCTGGACATCCCTTAAACCACTTCACCTCGTTTACATGGCTTGGAAGAAACCCCTTGGAAACTTTCCTTTCCTTATGGATACTAGCCCAATAGGGTATCTTGTCCTTTTTCTCGACCTTGTATTG